>JAULKJ010300347.1:0-11618 GCA_032355405.1 Rubia balearica | reverse complement strand
TATATGGTGGGTAGTTTATAACTTAATAAAAGGTCATATGTGAGTAGAGATTCTCAGAAAAGAATAAATTATAATTCAATAAACTATTTTAACTAAACTATATATTTCTGTTATTCAAATAAATAATTATTCATTTACTAAATGGTATTTGAGAATTTAAAATATTTATTATATTATTAATCAATATAAGAACACTATTGATTATGTTTTTAATAAATATACACAAAGTTGAGAGATAATTAACATTGAAAATATAAATATTTTAGTAAATATATATATATATATATATATATATAAAGAATGGATGATTTTAAAAAAGGAACAGTCAAAATGACTGTCAGATATTATTGTTCATCAATGTCTGAATCTGAATAGAACTGCACCTAGGGGAATATGAAAGTAAATACTTATATCCACAATAATCTTTCACTTACTATTATAGTAGTATTTTTACATTTGTTACAATGTATTTGATCTAATGGTTCACTCTTAATTTTGTTTAAAAGGAATATTATTTCATATTCTTTATAAGTGTAAATTTTATTAATTTTTCAATATTTTATTATATTTTAAAATTATCACGATTGTATGTTTAGTCAAACTATTTTATTCAATCACAAAATAAAAAATAATTAATAAAAGTATAATAGAAATTATAATATCTAACATCTTGTAAAACAACATAATTAAATAAAATTATTTTATCCATTTCATAGTTCAAAAATGAAGAAACATAAACAAACGAATAATGCATTTAAAAAAAATCCAAAGTCACCCCCGAAGGGGTGGGGTAAATTCCTTGCATTGACACCCCAAACAATTAATAAGATAGCGATTAAGAGTACATTTGCGAAATAAATAGTTTTACGCAGGGAAGTAATTGGAGAAATGTTGCTTTATGCTTATGTGGGATTTGACATTTGTTACTTTATGCAGGCAAACAATGTTTTGGTTGAATTGTTAAGGAATATCATCAAGTACATTTACAAATGTAAAATACAGTAAATAGAAAAATGCTGCTTGGATTAAGAACACATTTACAAATGTCAAATACAGATTATTAGATAGCAAACCAACCAATGTGCATAAAACTAGAAAATATAGGGACCAGCATGCATGCATCATAGATTCAAAGCAAAATTATATGTACAAATGGTAGCATTTTCTAAAAAGGAGAGGGAGAAAATGAAAGGAAAGGAAGGAGAGGAAAATTATCCACATTGATTGTAGACTCCTTACTTAGGCTTTAAAATATTTTGAAAATAACATCATATTTAATGTAGCAAATCTGTTGAAAAAGTTGGGCTATTCTAATAAAAAGATTTACATCAAATGAGTAAATCAAGGAAGAGATATGTATTAATTGATGAATTTTAAGTCTTTTAAAATTCCAATCCGCATAAATACCGCTTCATTGCAAAGAGATGAATTAAATTTGGAAATAATTTTTTTGGCTAGCTGATATGTCAAGTTTAGGAGATGCCACTTGTCAAAATTGTGAAAGTTTATGTGGATAGCTTATTTTTCAAACATTGGGAATGCCATTTATCAAAAGAGTTGCCTTTTAGCATAAGTTATGGATGCAAGTAAGAATGTCCTAAGCCAACAAGTTCATGTCCTGTTATTCACACTATTTTCTTTTAATTGTTTGTTTATATTGACTTTTTTAAGAAGATTTAGTCAATGTAATCCACACAATCTAATAATATAAGTTACAATTATAAACGTATAAAATAGTTATGTGTTTCGAATGTTTAATAATTATTTTGGAAACTTTGTTTACATCTTTATTTTATTTACGTTATCTTTAAAAGTATAATTACTAAGAATGTTACAAATCCAAGTAAAATCATGAATACAAATACTACCCCAAGAAATAAAACTACTCTACTATCATTAAATCCATCAAAATCATTGGAATAAATGCCATGGATCTAAAAATATAGAAAATCCTAGAGAGAGATTTTTAACCTCCTCTTCTTCAACTAACTAAAACTATGATTCCATTTGTTAAACCCAAGAACACTAAAGGCACTTTATATAGTGAAGGATAAATAGGCCTAAAAAAGCCCAAGTTTGGAAATCCAAGTGCCACAATGGCACATGCCGTGCTAGATTGCACAATATGGCCAGCACGTCTAGTGCAAGATTGCAAGGGATGTTGCCTGGGTGCACTAAAAATCACAATCTAAGCACACGGGTCATGCAGGTTTCCACAACACGTCATATGGGTCTTCATTTTGTTCTCTAGATTGCACGAGACATGCATTTTTGCACCTCTCATCATCTAGACTTGAATTTCCCTCTAACATTTGTGCACACGCCTATATTGGGCCCCATCTCATCTGGCATGGAACTCGGCACGGGCTATGCCATTTATCACGACCCGCGCCACTTCTTCAACACTTCCACACTTGGCTCTTTATTCAACTCTTCTACCTTCTACCATGTTTTGACTCTTGACCTTCAGTATTCTACCGATTTTGTAATTCACCTTCATTAATCCTTCTCCGAAATGCTTAGGTGAAATCTACAAATAAGCTCACAAAAGAAGATCTACACGCTCGTAAAGAAAAATAAATCCATTAGACTCAAAATAAGCTACACAATGAAGGATTTAGACAAGAAAACCAAAAATCATCATCTAAACCCCTTATGATGTAAATGTACCTAAACATAGCAATCTACCCGCAAAAACATGACAAGGAGGTGTTAAATGCTTCAAGGAATACATGAATTTGATGTCTCATCAAATCTCTCATGCTTAAACCTTTACTCGTCCTTGAGTAAATAAGAACAAGCAAAGATCTTTAACATAAATGAGCATGCAGAGTTTTCCCAAAACAACATATTATTCATAAACTACCTAGCTCCCAAGGCATAAGAATCTATCACACTTTCATGTCCCAAAACCTAAAATAATCTAAACAACCAACATACCGATCAAGTGAGTTATAAAATACAAGTGTAAAACTAGCTTACTTTACCCAAGAAACTTCCAAATAGACAATCCGAGAGAAGCATGAGTATTTCAATTTCTTTCATTTTCTCACATTTTACCATAGGGGCCTCTCGAGTTTTCATCCTAGTTTCACATATATATTTTTTTCAAGCTCACCTTCACCTCTTTCCACACCATTTGACCTCAAATTTTTGCATAGACCTTTCGGAGTGCCTCCCAATTTTGCGTAAATCTCTCTTTTGGGTTCTTGATATAGTTTTCATTTTTCCCCAAGTTTTTGTAGAACAAAATGCCTCAAAAGTGTGTTTTGCACTACATGGGAAATAGGAAAACGAAGAGAACACAAAGAAATTTTACTAAAATTTCTAAGTGCCTAACTACACTCCCTCCCCACCCCTCTCTCTCTCTATTACACACACACACACACACTCAAACTTTTCATTGTCACCAATGCATTAAAAGTTCAAAAATAAAAGGTGGAGTAGGGAGATCATAGACACTTGCTCTTGGGACCCTGAAGGGCCCTGTCCTCATGCGCTTTGTCTTACACCCTCTTCTTCTCCACTCTTGCCTAAGTTCTTTTCTTTTATTAGGAATGAGGTCACAAAAGCCCTCTAGATTGGAGGTATGCATCCTCTCTAACAATTTCTCCATGGCTTATTCTTTCACTTAGAGACCCTCTCATCCACAATTACAAACTCTTCTCTCACCTCTCCCTCAATGGAATCAAGCCTAGCTTCCCAAGTCTTCATATTTACATCATAGCATCAAGTATCATCCCAAACCCATCCATTTGTGGGCTCATCCCTCCTACTGCGTGACTTACCTCTTGTACTAGTTGGGTTGAACTCAAAAGTTACTCCAGAATACAGAGAATTGATCAAAGAAGTCCGTTGGTAGGTTGGATTAGGTATGTTTGACTCAATGGAAATTTCCATCTTCCTCTCCAATGTCTATATCTAGAGTCAAAAAAGTGTTGTAGAAGGTTTTCTTGAAACTCGGGTTGGGGCTATGAAAAGCTCGCCCAAAGTGGTGTTTTGAGTAATAGCCGTGTGCTTGGGTTGTGGAAGCACCATGAAGTTACAAATACTCACACCACACCACCATATAACCACATAATGTCGTCACTTGAAGTAGTGGTGGAAACCATTGAAGCTTTAATCAAATTCTCCAAAGTGTACCTCGTCCCTCTACGACCTATGTTTGCTAAAGCAAGATGGTGTGGGACCTTGTTTCTAAGGTATTGTGCGAGACGAACAACTATTCCTCCCATCGATATTTTCCCGGCTCTCTTCTTTCCCGTTTACTTGCACTCCTCAACAAACATATCCACCAAGATAGGACATGCGTCCCCTTCTGGTGTCATAGACCAAAGTATCCGTACCTCCCTATTATGGCAATGAACAACCTCTCCGTGACGTAAAACGTCCATCGATAAGAGGCTATCTTCTTTCCCGTATACTTGCACTCCTCAACGAACATATCCACTAAGATATGATATGCGTCCCCTTCTGGTGTCATAGACCAAAGTATCCATACCTCCCTATTAGGGAAATGAGTAACCTCTCTGTGACATAAAACGTCCATGAATAAGAGGCGCTGGAGATACCAAAAAGATGGGTGGACCACCCTATGTTTCTATCTATTCTCATTATTTGTCTAAAAAATCTCCCTAAGAATAAAGGTAGACCTCGCCTATGCATCCTCAGAATCTCCTTCCCATATTTCCACTCGAATGGCCCTGCAACTTTTTGATGGGTCATCATGTAATCCATGTCATCAAGGTGGAATGAGATAGTCCTCCTCCCTTCATTGTCAGTCTTTTGCTCAACGGGTGGCTAGAAACTCCAATGTCCATTGTATCAAAGTCATTGAGTGCATCTCTAGGAATCTCTCTAGGCCTACCCAATTTAACAAGTAAGTCACGAGTTGGAGTACTCCGAGTGCTTCCAAAGTTTCATGGCAAGCAAACTTTGTTTCTAGTATCACCCTCTTTGGCCTATCTAAGTTCTTCCATTTTTGAGTCGCACTCATGGAAATTCTATTCAACCCCATGAACTCATTAGCAACCAAGAGAGTAGACAAAATGGGTTGGCTTGGCCCTTGGCCAAAATATTCCCATTCTTAACACGGGAAGTTCCCCCTTTCTCCACTCGACTCCTCATAGGACCCATTCTATCAAACATAAGAGAAGATGGTAATGACAAGTTATAAATTTCTAAGTGCCAAGATAATCATCACTTATAAAGAATCATGCTTCCCTAATCATCCAACACTAAGCACATCATATAATCACAACTAAGATTTCATACTCTTCCCTCACAGTTAGTCCAAGATACAAGCATCCACATTAACCACATAAGCTCACACACACCCAAAATTTTTCAAATTTCAAGTTCCCTCCACATTCCACAATCATGTCAATGAAATTAGGTAAACATAAATTTCAAAGCACTACCCCAATTTTCAACGTAAGAAATGAAGAAAATATAAGAAAAGCGAAAAAATCTCCCTCTTGATAGAAATGCCCAAATTTAAATTTTTTGCATGTTGTCAAATGGGGATAAATGTTTTGGAGTTATAAAAGTGTGATAAGTTCTCTACATTGATGGGAGAAGATATGTTCAGATTTGATTCAGAGTATTAATGATGTTCACCAAATGGGTTGTTTGAAAAAAGAGAGAAATATGAAGGTTTTAATGTTGTTTGAAGAAAATGGAAATTTGGAAGTTAAAAATTATTCAATTAATGTTCAAAAGATATTTATGGCTTGTTGTAGTTCCAATTGGCATTACCCAATTCAGGGAAGAAGAAAACTGTAAATCTGACGTGGCACAACTGATCAATTTGGAAAAATATTATTTCTGCCAAAAGTGTGTAGTATTGCTTGTCTAGCATGGGCCGAATAACTAGAAGGCTTTGTGCTAGGTTCTTACTACATGGGTCATGTAACTTAGCATGGGTCATGGCCCTAGAACAGCATTGGACCTTTCGGCCCATTTCACTAGTTTTCAGCCCAACTTTCTAATTTTTTCTAACCAAAACAACCAAAAAATTCCAAAAACCTTATCCTAACATACAAAATAGAAAAACAACTAACACAAAATAAACACAATCAAAGCAAAGAAAAATCATTGTATATTTATTGTCGTCCTCACGACTTATTCCTACTTTCAAAGTTCACTTAGTAAATCCTTACCATTGGGTCTCCGGAGTGGCTATCCGCACCTCCACCCACGATGACATCTTTGCGGAGAGGCCTTTACAAAGAGTAATCCTTACCTTTTAAGCATTTTCCTCATTAGGGGTTTATGCTCGATTCTTATCAAGGTTGAGGCCTTACCTTTCTCCTCGGGTTTAGGAGGAAGTCGAGGAGGTTTTAAGTCCATCCAATGCTCCATAAACCGCTGAATGTTAGTGTTAAAAAATACTGAAGAACCTCATCAAGCATACAAGAGTTCATAATAACATCACTCAAAAAAGATGTATCAACATGATCAATATCCTCACAAACACTAGTGTCATTGCATGCAAAAGAAGAATTAGGTGATTCATGATTAGATTTATAAATTTAAACCTGACCTTGTCTGTGTAATCCTCAATGGTCAATGTTACTTGGTGGACATTTATCTTGGTCCTTGACATTTGATAAATGGTCTCCTTAATAATATTGGGGGTTCACCTCCATCGTGCGACATGTTGAGGACATAGAAATTTGCCGAAAACATTAACTTTCCAACTCTAACCATGAAATCCTTAACTAAGCCTCTAGGACTAGGTTGGGAATGATTGGCCAATCGATCACCCTAGTATCCATAATATCCCTACACCAAGAGATTTTTAAAGGCTATAGGGAATGACGTTAATTGAGGGACTAAGGTCTATCAAGGCATCACTTACTTCCTTACCGCTTAAATGGATGGGAATTGAAAACATGCTGGGATCATCACACTTTTTGCGTAAACTTTTGTGAGCTAGTATGGTTGATCCCCCTATTTTAAACTTTCCTACCTTTTTAATGGTTTAGGCCTCTTCTTTGTGCATTCATTCCTTAGAAATTGAGCATAGAGTTGAATCTTATCAATCACATCTAAAAAAGAGATACTTACCTTGCACCTCTTGAAGACTTCACGAATTTGGTCATCGTTGGATGCCCCATTTTCTTTGTTCCTCAAAGGCTCTGGAAATAGAGGTGGAGGGGTGACTTTGTTAACCTTGGTGGTAGAGAGGTCTTCCCTATCTTTTTTTTTCCAATGACTATCTCTTTTTCTTCAATGAGTATATCTTTTTCTTTAAGGGCGGCCTTGGTTTTCTTCACTACAAGATGATATTCTTACACTTTCCCCTCTCGGCTTCTCTTACTCCCTTCCCGTTTCCCAACTTAATCAAGCTCACATTTCTTGGGTTTGTCTTGGGTTGGGAAGGCAACTTGCAGAAGTCTTTTGCATCTAGCTGGCTAACAGAGGAGGCTAATTGCTCCACTTAAACCTCTAGGTTCTTAATGCTTGAAAAAGAACTTGTGCTTAGCTCTTCAAAGTCCATCCTAGTCATCTCCACGAAGATATCTTTGCTCTTAGGGACTTGAATAATGGCATCCATCAATTGTTCATGCTTCAACTTGTGAATTCCCCCGCGATTGTTTAATGTTCCCTCACACCCCGAGAAGGGTTGTGGTGGAGCACCTCCCTAGTTGTACACCTTTTTTACACTACTATAGGTATTACCTTTTTCTTTCTAGCTCCCACGCCAATGAAAATTAGGGCTATCATGGTAGCGAGGATTGAACGTTTTAGTATACGGGTCTTGTTTCTAGCTATCTCCTTCTTAGTTCCCTCAGAACCCTTGTTGTTGCTCCCTTCCGAATTGTCGATTACCTCTTAGATATTCTGATGCCTTAACTTCTTCAAACTCATCCACCACTTGAGGACTCATATCCTTCGGGTGGTTTAGGCTACATACTCCACACACCTTGTATTGATGAACTCTCCTCTTCATCAATTCCTTCATCATGGAAGCAAGAGCCTGGAATTGCTTTTCTAATTTAAGTTAATGAGTTGGCTCATACATTACCTTCGTCCTTTTCCGGGTTCCAAACTACCATGTCTCATTAGCCATCTCTGTGAAGAGTTCTATTGCATCCTTTAGACTCTTGTTGGAGATCTAACCATTGTATAAGACGCTGACTATCCTCATGTCATCGTTAAAGAGTCCTTCGAAGAAGTAATAAACCAAGTCCCTATCCATGAAATGATGGTAGGGAAAACTCTTGATCAATCTCTGGAACCATTTCCAGTACTCGTAGGGAGTCTTGTTGGGAAACTGGAAGATGTAGACAACTTCTTCTTTAGTCTGATGGATTTAGAGATGAGAGAACTTCTCGAGGAATATTCTCTTCATTTCTATCCGCGATGTGATGCACCCTGGTGAAAAATAGTGCAACGAATCCTTCCCTACATCTTATAGTGATAACTGGAAGGATCTCAAGTTTGTGCTTTTTGAAATGCCCGACTTCATATTGGTGCATACAAGGTGGAATTCGACAGGTTTTTTTTCCGGATCATCGCAGGCCATACTGTGGAATGTTGGTAGGCATTGGATCATACCACTCTTAAGCTCACAGAAGTGGTAGGAAGATGATGCATTGGTGTTAATTCTATAATTAGGAGCCATGAGCTCTCTAATCGTCCTATTGTCTTCTTCCATGATATTCACAATCTCAACCTATTAAAAAATTGTCTTCTTTCATTGTTCGTTAAGCAGAGTAAAGTCCTTAAGTTTTTGGTACATATTTCTACCATAAACAAGGAATGATACAATACTCGTCTTCAAACAACACTGGCACCAAGATTAGGATAATCAAAGAAAAGATAACAAAATATGTTCTACACAAAAACTAAATAAAACAAAATAATAATACAAGCTACTCTATCAACTAGTTATGCTAGCTAACAAAACTGTAAATCTAGTATCCCTGACATCGGCGCCAAAATTTGACCACCAATTCACGGGGTCATAATAATTAAAGTAGTTAACTCGAGGGATGCTGAAGAGATCAAAGATGATATTTATAAGTTGGTCCTGTACTGATCCCCACTTTGCGGGGTTGTTAACCTGTAGGAAAATTAACCCACAGAGCGCAGGGAGATCAAAGATAGAATTTATATGTTGCTCCTATACTCACTAACAACTATTAAAGAGTTGCTAGTAGAAAGTCCAAACAACTAGGAAATATTAAATGAAGAGAGAAGGGTTATTATCTTTCTCTCTCTACTTACTCTTAGAAACTAGGAGAATAGAAATACAATAATGAATAACTCCCTAAATCCTTGTAGAATAGTTCTCCTTAGATAGTAGGTGGAAAATTGGCCTTAAAGAGGCTCAAAACCAAGGGAAACCCCATCAGCCATGCTGGCATGAGCCATTAAATAGCACACGGCCCTTGCCGTACGAACCGTGAAATAGTGCATAGGTCGCAGACTGGGAAAAGATCCTGGAAAAACTGAGCGCCGCGACTATGCAATTTCTTGCAGCTTCTGACTGGAAGGTTGTTTTGGCCAACTGAACGGTGTAGCTGTCCAATTCCTTGCAGGACACAATCGGGAGTTGATGTCTTTGTCATCTAATGGTGCGACCACGCAGATTTCCATGGGGAGCATATTGGATTTCATGTCAAGGGGAACATGCCATGCAAAAGGACACGACCCATACCAATACTTCGCTGCACGACCACTTTCCATGGCATGGGCCGTGCATTGGGGCACAGATTATGCTAGTCCCTCAATTCTTCCAAACTTTAACTCATTATTTCTTATTTTGCGCATCCCACCTACTCTTATGATTAAGCGAGTGACCTTCAATTTATTACCATCCATGCGAATGACCTACAATATCTTCTACTATTCTTTTGAATGGCCTTCACTAAGTCTACTCCGAAGTGCTTATAAGAAATCTACAATGAAGCTTACAAAATAGGATCTAGATGCTCGTAAGGACATAGAATCCATTAGATTTGAATAATCAACAAAATGAGGTATTCGGACAATAAAACAAACAAAGCCTGCCTAAACCCCTTGTGATGTAAACTTAACTAAACCTGGCAATCAGCCGTACAAAAACGATTAACAAATGTACAAAAGCGACTAACAAATGTGTAAAATGCTTTAGGAAACACATGCTTTTAGGTGAACATCAGTTCCCCCACACTTAAATCTTTATTCGTCGTCGACTAAACAAGAAAGTGTAAAAATCCAATCAGAACATGGCATGCTGATAGTTTTCCAAGACATCCAACACTTATTCCTAAACTAACCTAGTTTCCCCAAAGATGTGAGAAACTCACAACTCTCACTCCCAAAGAAATTAGGATAACCTATCCAACCAACATACCAACTAAAAGGTGAAATTCACAAAATTAACTGTGTGAAACTCAGTTACTCTACCAAAAGAACTTCCAAAAGACAATTAAAGAGAGGCATAGGATTTTAGTTTTCTCTCAATTTTTCTCATTTTTCCTAGGAGCCCATTCGGGTTTTCATCCTAGCATTCCTCAAATTTTTTTCTTTTCAAGCTCACTTCTCACCTTTTGCCACACCACAACCTCTCAATTTTGCATAGGTTTTTCAACATATCCAGGCCTTTCCCATTGTTTCCTAATTTGCCCTTTCGGGTTTTTGACTTAGCCGGGTATATACATTTTTAAATTTTTTGTTTTTGAATTTTTTTTGTAGCACAAAATGCACCAAAGTTGGGCTTCATAAGACAATCAGAATTAGAAAACACAAACTAATGCCACCAACACAAATGAATCTTGTTGGAACTCCTAATTGCCTAACTACTCCCTCCCCACACTTAAACTTCACATTGCTCCCAATGCATCGTAAAAATTATAAAATCAAAGTGGACCAGAAAAAATAGTAGGGGCTTACTCTTGGGACCTCGAAGGTCCAGCTCTCATGCGCCTCGCCTCGCGCCTTCTTCTCCTCTCTTCCTGCCTCAACTCTTGCCTCTAATAGGGAGCGAGGTCATGAAGACCTTCAAGATTTAAGGCATGCATCCTTTCGATCAATTGCTCCATGGCTTCTGTTGGAATAGTGTTGTTCAGTCAATGTGCATTTTCCATAATATAGTTGGAGGATTAATTACCGAGCTAATTAATTCAGTTATTTTGATTGTTCAGAATGTTTCGTTGGAAACGGATTTCGATCAGCTAGTATCAATTATATTAGGCTTGCGACTTACTATAACTGAACCTATATGGTCACACACAATGAATGAAATTGAATAAAAGAAATGACTATTGGGTTAGGAGCCCAGATAGAAGTTATATGAGAATTGAGTTTAGAACTCACTAAGTCTAATTGGGCTAGGCTCAGATTGACTTGGATTAGGGTTTCTTGGATACATGAATATTATGTATAAATAGATATTTTTTCAAAAATGTTCGTAATGAGATGATTTGAACCCTGGCCATTCTAGACGGCAAAAACTAGAAACCAATCTAATCATTCCTATAAAATGAAACTCATTGTAAAGAGAAGAAGAAAGACTTGGTCTTTGCTTGCTGATCTACTTTCTAAGTTGACAGTGGTATAGGCGATCTAATTGTACTTTGTGGATATGTATAGAGGAATCATTTATGGGATTCTGGTCTCTATAG
>JAULKJ010300336.1:0-11618 GCA_032355405.1 Rubia balearica | reverse complement strand
AATGAACTGATATATTTAAGTCCGGTAGCATAACAAATGAGTCCGTCAAGGACCAATATGAATAATTCTATCCCTAGAACTCTAAAATACAGCAACATAACATTTTTTGGTTGTGTGAACCATTTTAGTCCACTGCCAAAGGAAATAGTCGGTGAACAATTTGAAGACATATTTTAAGAATTGTTGAAACAAATTAATTATTACACATGAGTTTTTTTTATAGTTTTATGTATGATCGTAACATAAAAATTTGGTTTCATATGGTAGGTTAAATATTAATGATTAAATAATATAAAAATAACATTCAACAAATAGATTCAAGATTAAACTAGATAAACATCATATTCAACAAAATAGTCTTAATGTTACTGATGTTTGTCATAATTTGTTACAAATTCTAGGTACAAATAGGGTAGAATGATGACATTGAAAACTATGGGTGCAGAACCATCAACCAGTTCGAAGTAGAGTGTGTCTCAAACCTTCTGGTCCTCTCCATGAAGAAGCTCGCTAAAACTCTTTTGGGTCAGGATTTTTAGCCTCCTGCTCTCTGAGTAGTACATGTGATACTCTCTTCCGTTGCATATCAAGACAACAGGCGTGTTGAACTTTGGTGGGAGCTGCAAGATTTAGCTAGGGATGTACTTAATTATAAACAGAAAACCACAGTTAGCATATATGAAAATAAATTAGAGAAAATTTTAATTAAAAAAATACATGTGTAAAAGGAAAAGACTTACCAAAATTATAATTGAACCAAAAATTTTCTGGGTTAACGTACGTACGAAATTTGGTATAATATCACCGAACGAAATCCTCACATAGTCCTCATCCGAATCGCTACGGATGTGCATTTGATCAATGAAATTAGTAATATTTAAAGTAGAATATTAAAGAATTTACATTTTAAACAAGATTTCACTCACCTCAATTGTTACACGACTACTCGAACCTTCGCCGCCAACCATGATTCCTGAAAATCATATTGTCATGGATGAAATGTATAATGATAGATAAAAATTAGTCTGATTGAAATTGGTCCAATTAGTCATTTGAGTCGAAATGTACATGCGACGTCGTAGAACTATCGGTATAACAGATTAGTCAACCCAGATAAGTACGACGTCTCATTCAAATAAGAAGAGTAAAAATATGAATGTGCGATGTCGCACGTCTAGCGCATAGGTTGAAGTGAGAATGACTGTCGAGCACCGTTGCATAATAACCCAGCTTCAACATCAAGAACCAGCAGAAAACTAGTGAATGTACAGGTTTTAAACGAATGTAGGGAACATAATCAAATGAAAAGATAGGAATGAAATGTGTAAACCCTAGAACCCTAATCCGTAGGAACAATTCAAAATAAACAACATAGAACACATAATTCACACACCATATACATAACAATGTCTATGAAAATATGAAATTGAAAGAAATCTAAAGAATCAAGAAACCATACCTTTGAGAAAAATGGTTAAAGGAATATTGGAATTCGAGGGAAAGTTACAAATTTGAAATAATTTATGAGGTGGGCACTATATATAGTCGTTTAGAGCCCTTGTGAAAACCGCTCGGCTAGTACGATGTCACACCTTAATCGACCTGACCAACATATGACCGACGTCGGTAACTCTGATTTTGGGCCTCACCATTTCAGCCCACTAGCATAGCAAATAGGTTCACGTTTGATCAAAAAAATATGATCGACCTTAATAATGATTTATCGTATAATAGAAATACTTATTGAATTTTCTAATTTATCATGAAATTTATTAATGTTCGGTTCGAAAGAAATCAATTTTCCACATCCGGTGAACTTTTTAGTTTTTACATTTTGGTCCCTCCAAGAGGGTGGGAGAGGGCAAAATGCAAAATTATAGATTCCAATTTTCAAAATCAGGATATCAACGAACTAGGGTATTTGTCCCTCATTTTCAAAATCATGTTGTTCCGTTTGAGGCATCAACGAATCAAGGTATTCATCACTCATTTTTATTAGTATTAAATCCATTAATACTGTTACGATTAGAGCTAGAAGAATGATAATTTTCACCACATGGAATCACACAAAATTAGCATTTTTATGAATTAATAAAATAATGAAATTTCGGGCATCAATATTTTGTAAGGGCTAGTACGTTGGGTAGACTAAATTATGGATGGTCACTTATAAGTATGCAAAGGTTAATTGGAAGATCTTGGCTGGGAAGTCTTCGTGGGATCATGCCTGTTTATTTATCATTTTTGGGGATTATCAGCTTGACTTAGGGTAAAAACTACGGGCGAACTTATTAGATTTTGCATTTAGGTCCCTCCACGAATGTGGGAGAAGTGGAAATGCAAATTTGGAGATATCCTAATCGAATTCACATTGTCAGGTCCAAGATGTTCTGATTTAGGCACGAACGGGTCAATGAAATGGGCACAAATTATTCACATGCAGTATATGAAGAAAATTTTGCAAAAATTACACTATGGCCCAAACTTTCTTGCATGTTAACTGTGTGTCAGAACTCTGCACCCGACCATGAGGTCAAATGTTTAATATAGAGATTATGCGTACTGTCTAAGAGGATGCAAACAGGGGTAATTACTCATCATTTGTAATAGTATTTCCATCAAAACCCTTAAGATAAGCATTATGGGAACAATAATTTCCACCACACAGAATCACATAAAATTTCTTATTCTTGTTTTTTTATGGAAAAATGTAATAAAATTTCGTCCATCATATTTTAGAAAGCCCTAGCACTCGTGAGATATCGCATATTTGTTACCTAAAGCGAATCCACGGCCGAACAGAAACTAGCGTTGGTCATAATGAAATTTTCAGCTGGAAACGAAAATTTGAGCCCAAAATTTGAAGCAAAATTCCCCCCCAACCAAAATTTCAAGTCATTAATATCAGTACCATTACCCATTTCTCATCTTTAACACACTTTATCCAAACCCTACTCAACATTATCATCTTCATTCACACCATTATAAAAATTCAAGAGTTCAATCAATTTGTTCTTCTCAAACATCAACAAGTATCCGATTATGGAGCATCTCTAGGTTCACATTATTTGAGGTAGTGTTCTACACATTGAATGCTAATTTAAAAATTTAATTACCATACCTTCTATATGCTATTTTTGTCATTGATCAAAGCTTGTATATTTTCATGATGTGTGATGATTGTGTTACATGTTATATAGTTTTTTTTTTGCTTCCAAGATGATGCCATATTTGTAAGGAATGAGAAAAATGCTTAGATTAGGGATGATTGTTTAATATAATTACTTATTCATATGAACACAATATAAATGTCCGACCTCTGTCACTGTTAGTTGGCTTTTGCAATATACAACCAAATTAAGACCGACATCGTACATGTCAATACAAAGCATGAAACATCTAGAATGATTGATGTCGCACGTAGGTTGACCTTAGCGACATCAGTCACTATAGTTTGCGACGTCGCTTTTACCAATATCCATTTTTTCCAAGTTGACATTTTACGTATGACTATATTATGTGTTTTTCATTTCGGGACAGTCCTATTCTAACATAAATTTTATTTCTTGTGTATTGGGTGTAATAGGACAATGAGAGTTATCGATGGCCTATAGTTGGATGACTTGTCATTTCCCTAGCCACCCTGACAATGTCAATACCTTACAACGTAGACAATATGGAGTTTCAATACAGTTAATCTTTAAATTTAATATCAACCTTATGTATTATTATAAATTGTAACATGTATTTATAATATATGTTATGGTTTTGTGGATTTTAACATGTCATTGTTAATTTTACCATATGAATTAAATAACAATTAATTGTTGTATGATATTTAACCATTTCCAGAGTAATCTAATACTAAATAACATGTAATGGCTATCGACAAATGATTGCTTTTTTTATCAAATATTTAATATTATAATATTGTACCAAAAATGTTCTCCCCATGAATAATCTGCAACGTCGCACATACCGGTGATCATGTGACACATAAGCGATGTCGTATGTAGAATCGGTGTGTAATTTTTATTGTGACATCGGCCATTTAAAATGATGTCCTACTATTTACCATTCCACGTCAGCATGCACAGGACATGAATGCTCTGCAGCGAGCGATGTTGCTATTCTTTACAACATCGGCTGGAACAACATCACAAACTTTCCTCTCATATTACATGTATTGTTTGTATGGCCGACATTGTTCATCTTATATATCGATGTCGTACTGAATGACGTTGCAGATATGGTTTCATATCATTGGCCTTAGTGCTATGAGCGACGTTTCAAGGTTGAAAACCCAAGGTAAAAACCCTTGTAGAACCGAGGTAATAGGTGATAATTCTTGTAGTGATAAGGGTTGATTCTTCAAGTTAGGACCCATCAACTCTGTTAGTATCTTCCACTACCTTTACAAGTTCTTCAACTATAAAAGTTGTTTCTTATGGAACCCCCACTCTAGTTCCCCGCCTCCTTCTCCAACTACCTGCGTACTACGTTAGAAAGAATAAAGTCCTTAAGTTCGTGGCACGGGTAAGTACCATAAACTAGGAACCACTAGTGGAGAATGGCCTATTAAAGGCAAAGTTCAAAGGAGGTTCCACTTAATTTTCCAGGTATCAACTTTTGGGGAGGGTTCCGAGTCGGAACCAAGCCATTCAGGATGCCTTTAAAAATCAAAGGCGATTCAGTGTCGTTAGAAGGAAGTTATAAAAGAACCGCCTTCCATTTATGTAAAACAAAGGGTTTATTGAATAAACACCTTTGATTGAGTACAATTAAAGACGGTTGTGAAAAAGTGACTTCTATTGTGGAAGTTTCAGAACTCATAAGTGGGATATGAATCGGGTTTCAAGTATGGAATCTTGGTAGCTCAGGCCTCTTGAAATGATGAATAAGGTTATGAGTTTTTAATATCCTCTAACTGTAGTTCCAACCTAGGAACCGTGTCCGGTTGTTTGTGAGCTAGAAGTAGATAAGTTCTTCTATCGGAACGAAATAAAACGGGAAACTTATATTAAGCAGGTTCAAGCCTCACAATTAGGAGAATAATTTGTGAAGAAGCATAACCCACTCCTTGGATTTTCTTGTGGAACTAATTCTTGAAGGTAAGTTTAAGTCAATCACCTATTAGAATTCATTCAATTAAATTATATTAGAAATGGGTTGAACTAGTGTTTATGTGTGGAAATGTTTTTTGAGGGGAAATGAGTTGGATCAGGGTTTATGATGTGTGCCATATTCGTTTGAAACCATACTCCATTGTAGGTACGTACACATGCTCCTTTAATGGATAGAATTGAACTCATCGGTGGGGATCGTACAGATTCACCTGATTATATTCCCTTGGTAGAATCATTTATTTCATTGGCATTTGAACACGCGGCGAGGAAAGGCGAGATCTTTGCATGTTTTCCATGCAAGGATTGTAAGAATGATGCATATGTGGGGAGAAAGAAGTTGTGTGAGCATCTTATAATGTGCGGTTTTCAAACTAGTTACACGACATGGGGAGGTTCACACGATTATTGATGAGGATGTTAAAACTAATGAAGAGGCTTATTTGAATGGAGACGATGAATTTGATGAGATGGTGGAGGATGTAACTATATAATTTCTTGGTAAATTGGAGGCCCTAGAAGCTTTGATTAATGATAAGAAGACTGCATTGTATGGTGGATCCAAACATTCTATTTTGAGCACTACGTTGAGGATACTGAATTAGATGGCGAAGTATGGGTGGAATAAGAAAGGGTTGACTGAGACACTTGAATTTCTAAGGGAATTGTTTCCTGATGGTCATATGATGCCCGATAGGTTGTACGCCGCAAAAAGGATTCTTTGTCTAATTGGATTGGAATTGGCTAAAATTCATGCTTGTCCAAATGATTTTATGTTGTATAGAGGGAAACAGAATGCGAATAGAGAAAATTTTCATGTACGTGGTGAGTCTCGATATAAGTTGAAGCGGAAAGAGATTGATGCGGGTGCAAAAACTGTGTATGAAGAAAAAGACTTCTAAAATTTTATGGTATCTTCCTATTATTCCTTATTTGAAGAATTTGTTTTCTTGCAAAGAGGATGCTAAGTTAATATGCTGGCATGCAAATAGAGTTAGACCTAGGGATGGTGTTATCACTCATACATCTGAGGTGAGCAATGGAAGAAGCTTGATGCCCATTACCCTGAGTTTGGATCTGAGCCTCGTAATTTGAGGGTTGGCCTATCAACTGATGAAATGAATCCATTTGGTAATATAAGCAGTGCTCACAATTTCTGGCTAGTAATGTTGGTGATCTACAATCTCCCCTCCTGGTTGATAATGAAATGGAAATGTGTGTTGTTATCATCGATGATTTTGGATCCCAGGAAGCCTGTAATGATACATATATTTATCTTGCTCCTCTTATCGATGAATTGGTGACGTTGTTCAATGATGGGGATTGGACTTACGATGATATTTCTATTGAGTATTTCGCATTGAAAGGTCTTGTTGTTCTGCACTACAAACAGTTTTCCAGCTTATGGAAAATTGTCTGGATATTTCGTGAAGAGGCACTACGTGTATCCTATGTGTAAAAGGGAAACCTCATTTTTCTAACTGAAACATTATTGTAAAACTGTTTACCAGGGCCACGTGCGGTTTATCCTAATGGGCACCCGTGATTTCATACAAAGAAGTGGTTCAATGGGAAGATTGAGTTACACCCACTGTCGGTACATCTAACGGGTGAGAAAGTTTTTTACAGGGTCAAACAATTGCGTTTGGGAAGGGGAAGCGAAAATCGTCAGTAAAAGGAAGTTGGAAGAAATGCTCTATATTCTTCAAACTCCCTCATTGGAAGGATTTAGATATCAGACACTGTCTTGATGTAATGCATGTCAAGAAAAATGTGTGTGATTCATTTATAAGTACACTGTTAAATACTCCAGGGAAAACTGAAGATGGGTTAAAGGCCCAGCTTGACATAGTCGATATGGCAATTAGAGAGAGTCTGGATCTGGTTACAGAAGGTGATAATTTTTATCTCCCACCTACATTTTTCTCCATGTCTGATGTCGAGAAGAGATATTTTTATGAGACCCTCAGCAAATTGAAGGTGTCTGTCGCATATTCCTCTAACTTAAGTTCATGCGTATCGATGAAGGTGTTTAAGTTATTAGGTCTTAAATCACATGATTTATACAATCTAATGTAGGAATTAAATTGCATTACGATAAGGTCGTCTTTACCTTCCCATGCAAGAATGAGCATTACGAAGCTTTTTTTGTTCTTCAAGTCCATTTGTTCGAAAAGGATTACCGTTGCAAAGCTTGACAAGTTACAGACGATGATTGTTGAAGTGTTATGCCGTATGGAGATGTACTTTCTGCCATTAATCTTTGACATTATAATCCATTTGATTATCCATTTGGTCTATGAGATAAAGCTACGTGGTCTTGTATTTTGAGATGGATGTATCCTTTTGAGCGGTATATGAAAATATTCAAACATTTTGTGAAGAAAGAATGTAGGCTAGATGCATTTATAGTGCAACGATACGTGGAAAAGAAGGTAATGGAGTTTTGTACGAAAGATCTGAAGGAGGTTGATTCTGTTGGGCTTCCGAGTTCTAGACATGAGATATTGGATGGACAAGGTGTTTGGCATGGTAAGGCTCTCAGCCCTAGTGCTGAGGATTTATGTGCTGCTTATTTACACGTACTTCGGAACCATGATGAAGTTATTCCACATATTGAGGTTCACATGAATGAGATACGAGGGACCCATCCTTCATTCAATGAGGTGAATTTCTCCAACGGCACAAGAGCACATTTGCATCATGGTTTTGTGGTTACGTGGCTAGGAGTAGAAATCTAGAAATAGTTAAGTGGCTAGCACGTAGACCTATTGGTACAGTTCTTTCATATGGATGGTACGACATTGATGGTTTTATGTTTACCACGAAAGCAGTGGATGATAGGGATGTTTCCCAAAACACTAGTGTTTCTCTTGTTTCGAAGGCACTGCATGTTGCAAGATCGGGTAACAACAATCCAACCTATGCGCATACATGTTATTTTGGAACCATAGTTGAAATATGTGAGCTTTATTATGTGACCATGAGAGTACCCAATTTTAAGTGTGAATGGGTGGATGTTAACAATGGTAAAAAAAATGGAGGACTTGGGATTCATTTTAGTTGATCGGAGCTGTTTGGCCTGGAGAGAGGATCCATTCAGACTAGCAGGTCAAGATCATCAAGTTTTCTATGTCCAGGACCCGATTGACCTAAAGTGGGAGATTGTTGTTCAGAGAAAGAGGGTTTTTGTCGGTGGAAACAATTTTGAAGAGTTCATTGATTTCGGGACAAATGATTTCATCGGTTCTAAGATAGATTTTCTGCTTGAAAAAGATAAGGAGAGTTTTCATGTGCATGTTGAAAGGTCGGACAATGATGAGGTGGTATGGGATGATGCCCAAGGCAAGATGATCAAGAAAGTAGGAAAGTGAAAAATAAGTTCCCAAAGAAGAAGAAGAAATCTAAGACATGGTTAAATGGCCTTGATTCCAGTGTTTTGTTAAGATGACCATTTGATGGGAAATGGTTCCGAGCTCGAAACTGTCCCGGCATACTTGGTTATAGGTACTAGCTCCCCTTTGTTTCATCCTTACTCTATATGAAAATTTCGTAGAACCTGTAGGGCTAATATAGATTTCTATTCAAATTACGAGTAACTAAAAATATGCAAAAGAATCTATTGTCATAATCATTCATGAAAAATAAAATTCAAATACAATCCAGTTACAATAATCCAAATACGACCATAATCATTCATGTAGTCTATTTAGGAAATCCAAAAGTAAACATAGTTCCTAGTACAGGCCTAACTCATGTTAAAGTGAAGAGCATTGTTTCAGGTGGGGCATGTTTGACTCTTTTTAAGGCTCTCTCGTGAGCATTTTTCTTCTTCTCTAACTTCCATACATGCTCCCTAAGTTGGCAAACTTTGTCGCGTACCCATTTGTAGCAATTATTCATGCTCTTGATAAATTTTGGCCCAAACTCCTCTGCAATACATTGTACAAATAATAATTAATAAAAGATAGGTAAAATAGTGAGGATTCATTTGTAAAACAGTAAATTTACCTTATTCTACCCTTGCTCTCTTGTGAGGCTTGGCCGCATCAATCGTTTGGTGACACCACTTATTTTCGTTTAGTATCCACCCTTTCATCTCAAAGTACTGCTTGTCAAAGTATTTACAAGCCTTTTCCTTTCCATCAAAAGCCAACCCAGTCACACCTCGCAATGTTAACGTAATCAAGTTTCCATAAGGTAGATTCTTGATTATTATTTTTGATGTAGCTACACACATCATGTGCTTAAAAAGTACGGTGCCTAGTAGAACATTATTAGAGTTGAGTAATTTTGCCCGGTGATGTGACCGGGAGTGGGAACTATTGATCGAGCTATCATCTCGCACACTGTATGTTGGTCAATTTCTAGTTCCTTGAGATCAAATGATTCCTTTCTACCTGGGTCATGAGGATTGCATTTAAAGTATTTCACAATACACGCAATTGGGTCGATATTAGGATATTCATCATTAAGCGGCCATTCCCTCCCCCCCCCCTATGATCAACATCATCTGAAAGCCCATCCTTCACATGGGGGTACACATCATGTACACTCTTGTAAGGGTATTCAATATTTTCATTGATGATCCAAGGACTGATCTCCACATTATACTCATTCACCCTAATCCAATAATTACTCGAACCCTTTACCTCATGCAAATTGGCATAAAATTGACAAATCTCATCAAAATAACTAGGTTCATTCAAACTAAGAAGTTTCTGCAAATGTTGATCTTCTAAATATCTAATAGGGTCGACTAACACAATGCTCTTATACAAACTCAAATCTATTATATATCTATTATATATCTTTCCATCATCCCTTAAATTATTGAACCTAATTTGGGCTTCGAGAGAAACAAACCTCCCTTCATAGCCCGGATTCCTTGGTTGGATTCCTCTCATGCATTTGGACCGATGGCGGCGAACCGGTGTGATTGGATTTGAAGACGACATGATAGGGGTGTTTCCCACATGTGTGAATTTGAATTTGGGTGAGGGATGAAGGTCCACACTTGGAATGGCTTTCAATTTTGTTCGAATCATTCTCAATCTAGTTTATATATAGGCAATTGGCTTTCGATATAAACCATCGAGAGTCCATGTTTTGAAAAAGGAATTCCTCGTTAGAGACAAGCGAATAGAGTAACAAGAAGTATTGATTCGAAGGTTGCTCGAGCACATCGGGCTCCTCCTACTTAAGAAATTGGATGATTTGACACTCAGTTGGATGCCAGCATCAAGAGGATCACGACACTCGCTGGGAGAAGTTGAGATAAACTGTCAGCCCATTCTTGATCCCTCTACAAATGAAGACAATAACATTGCTAAAGCCATCGTGTCATCCGAAAACAAGGTTAGTTAATTTTAATTATTTCATTGATAAGCATTTGGCTACAGATTTATTTTACATATGTATGTTCTCCCTCATAATTTACACATCACATTTGTATGAGCTATACATTGATAAAAGTGAAAGGGGTAGGCCAGTACAGGTTGCAGACAAAATTCTACACGAGTCGATGTGACATCATCATTCTATTCCAATTGGTGATGGAATTTGTAGAGTTTCAATAGAGAACCTAAGGTTCTCAAATCCCTATTACCAATTCTGGATGGCCACTACAAGCCAATGGGATCCGCTCAGGGATTGTTTCTTCATGGCCTCGTCGATTCATGTATACGGACCCGGTTAAAGATAGTCATTTAAAGGAGACACCAATTACAACATCTAAACCAATCATTGAAGCAGCAAAGAATAAAAAAAACCTATCACCTTGGCACAGGATATTAAGGAGTCACAACATTTTGTGAGAGTCTTATATGATTTCATGGCCAAACACCAACACAACTCAACATACTTATCCTGGGGAAATAATTGCGTATTCGGTAAAAATTGAGAAATCATCGCATCATGTACTGACTTTGAATACCTATAGAGATGTGACAAAGTGAACTAAATTATAATTCCCATATACTTATTGTAAGTCTTATAGCATTTTGCTTTGTTCAATTTTTTAATAATTCCTGATAATTTCCTAATTTCCTAATTGATGTATTGATGAGACATCAAATGCATGTATTTTTCGAAGCAGTTAACATCTCTTTTGTTATCTTTTTGTTAGAATATTTCTAGATTTAGTTAGGTTTACATCATAAGGGGTTTAGATAACCGTTTTCTATTTTCTTATCTAAATCCTTTATTTTGTAACCTAGTTTGAGTCTAATGGATTTTTGTATCCTTATGCATGATGTGATCATCTCTTTTTAGCACATTTGAAACTCATATTTGTAATAGACTAAGCTTTTGTGTAAGAATAATGAATGTTTTGTTGGTAAGAAAGTTAGGATGATGATTTAGGAGTTATATCCTAAGTCTCTTGTGTAAGGTGTTTGCGGAAGGTCTTTTATAATCTTGTTCATGATGAAAGATTCAAGAATGAATATTCACAAGGAAATAAGGGTTTAGAAGTGAAGGCCAATACAATTTGGT
>JAULKJ010300327.1:0-11619 GCA_032355405.1 Rubia balearica | reverse complement strand
TCCAATGCTAGTCGGTATGCGTTGAAATCCCATTATTGTCACGTCTTGATGCAATAACTATTGCCTATGGCTATCCACATTGTCATGGAGGAGGAGGTGAGATTTTGCATCATGCGCATGTGTTTCTTCTTTAACTCCATTTGGCATAAGAATATTAGCAGGAAAGAACTTGATGAGTTGGAGCATGAGGGGATTGTAGTGCTATGTTTGTTTGAGAAGTACTTTCCCCAGCATTCTCTGACATTATGGTCCACCTCATTGTCCATGTGGTTAGGGAAATTAAAATATGTGGTTCCATGGGTATGCATTTGATGTACTCATTCGAGCGGCACATGGGGGGAGGGTTTAAGAGTTATGTATATAATCGAATCCAACCCGATGCCAACATTGCCTAGAGGTATGTCACAGAGGAGATTATTGAGTATTGCTCTTCAAATTTTATTGGGAAGAGAGCACTTGGAGTTTTGCAGCATGTGCAAGTGGTAGGAAGAATGGGATCCCACGGTCCAAAGGTGCACTTTACCAACCCTACAATGCTGAGTTGATGAAAGTTCATATTTATGTTTTACGGAATAGTAGTGAGACTGCAATATATGTTGAAGAGCACATGTTAATGTTAGAAGAACTCTATCCTGAATGGCCGTTGAATCAGATACAACAGGATCATTCTTCAACATTTGTGAATTGGTTTTATAATCGTTGCAATGTTGACAGAATGTCTGCTAAACTTTGATAGTTTAAAAGGACACCAACTACACTGTGAAAAGATACTAGGGCTATGACATTAATGGATACAATTTTGCAATAGTGGCCAAGGACAACAAGAGCACAATTCAGAATAACGGGGTTTATGTGGAATCTAATTCATGTGGCAGGCGAGTAAGAAAGACAAAAAACCTACCGTCGCAGTTATGACCTTCTATGGGGTGATCGAGGATTATGCTTTGTTTCAAGTAAAGGAACCAGTAATACAAGTAACGACATCGGTATACGCACCGGTGCTACATCGTTGGAAGATAATTTTCAAATTTTTTTTGCTCTCTGGTCTAAAAAAGATTTAAAATTAGCATTATAGCAGTTGCGTCAAGCCGCGTGTAGCATACTAAGGCACCACTATTTTTAACAAAGGCATCAACATTAATACCAGTGTTGGGTACTTAAAAAAATGAATTTTGCTTTGTGGTCTCAAGAAAGATTTTAAAAGTACATAAAAGTACCTGCGTTAGGCTGCATTCAATGCAAAGATGCACAAGTTCATTCATTTAAGGCACCAGTTTCGTTATCAGTGCTGAATAATTAGAAAAGTAACGACCTTTGCTCTCTGGTCTCAAAAAAGGATTACGATTAAAGCAGTTGTGTCAGGTAGTGCTCCACTTACATTGGCACCGGTATACATACCGGTGCTACATACTTTGAAAAAAGTGGTTTGCTCTTTGGTCTCAAAAAGTAATTAAAAATATGATTCAAACAGCTACGTGAGGCCGCGTTAGGCACCGGTTTTTAATTACTGGCACCGGTTTTGTTACAACTGCTACATAATTTCCCTATTTTAAAACTCAAATGGCAGCAACATTCTCATTCTAATAAGAATAATCAAAAGTTTTGACTATGAAGACCCACCCTCATTTTCACTCCATTTAGATCGTGCTTCACAAGGTATTATCATATTTTTCCTTTAATCTTGAAATGATCTCAACAATGTAATTTAAATAATATTTGTATTTGCAATGAAAATTTAATCATGAATTCCACTGCTCATTTCAAATTCCCTTGGTTTCCATTCAATTGTAATTATAATTCAAATACGTAGATTTAGTTTTAGAACTAATGTGGTAGAGATTGAGATAATGGGATGTTTGATGTTCTAATATGTTAAAACTTTGTGTATTTTACCCGGGCAGATAAGGTGTTTGATAAAAATCCTTGTATGTGAATATAGGTCATGGCGCTCAAAAGCCCATGTAAGAGGCCTAGAAAAGGAGCATTATCGTCACCCTCTACCGAATCTCACTCGAAGTAGTCAGATGTAGATTTGTGTCTGAGGAGGCAAGGTTTTTGGACCAAAATTACAGAATGCGGAAGCATTATCCGGAAAGGGGAGTAGAAGCAAATCCAATTTTTTAAGAAACAATTCGGCAATTGGGATGGGAAAAACTTTGCGTTGCATTTCTCGATTTCAACTTAACCATCGTAAGTGTGTTCTTAGCAAGTTTGAGGTGTTTAATGAGCACGGATGAGGTATTATGCATGGGAAATTAGTCCCTTTAGCTCCTGAATCTATTAATGGTTTGTACAGATTGCCAAATGTACAAGAAATGGAGGATGAGATTTTAGCATTGATCACTGAGGAGGATGATTTGGATGATTAAGTAGCGAAAAATATTGTAAGGTGCAGCACAAGGGAAGGTACCAATGTCGAAGCTCTGGTCATTCCCAATTGGAATGAAATTTTGAAGAAATCACCGACACCGGAATTGAATGCGTGGTATCACTTCGTAGCCTCCCGTATTAACCTTAAAATTGTGAACACCGAAGGCCACAAGAGTAGGGTAACCAAGTTATATGCAATAAAGAATCAATGATGTTGGAACGATTGGGAAAGAATATTTTTGCACCTGATTGAGGAATTGGAGAAGACACGATCCTATGGTTTTACAGCCTCATTTCGTCACTTTGTTCGAAAGAGGGTGTACCAAAATATGACCACGACACCATTGGCCACCCGATGGCTCAAATTGCTGTTGAATAATTTTTCAAGATCGGGCCCTTGCAATCTACCTCGTCGATGGAATCTAGGGCATCAACCTTGAAGACAAGTATGCATAATTTGCGTACAAATTGCCAATTTCAGAGAACATGGTGTGACCATCTGGGGAAAGTGCTAAGCTACCAATTTCCAGATGCAATCAAGGCAGTTGGACTCTTCCTGTCATTTTATGACAATGATGATGTAGTTGACGTGCTAGATCAAGTTCAAAGGAACTGGACAACACAACTTCTTTTGAGGAACTAAAACCATTTTCACGTTATTATTCATGAAATTAGTTTAAAATCATGAACCCCGTCCCATCCCTATATTTGTCTAATTCAACATTTGGTTTACAGACAAATTATATTGTAGTACTTGGAAATTTATTTGGATTTTATCCGTGAAAACACGCGTACTTATTTTTTACATTATCATTCACAATGGAACATATACGGGTGCGTCTCCGAAATTCCACACAAATTTAATTTATTAGAAGTATCTCAATATATGCACGAATAACAAAATTCACAAATTATGGCGGAATTAAGATTTGCGTAATACATTCTTGGACAACAATGTAATTTTACTAGAATTTTTATAAGTAATCAAAGTAAGGATTCGGTGGCCTTCCATCCATCCATACATGTTCACATCGCAAAATGGTAATGCCACAATATTGAATTTCATTTTTGTTCAGCCAATTATGGAATTCGAGAATTCCAATTTTCTTGGATGGACCAAGTGAAAAAGTTAAAAAGTTTACTCGGAACTCGAATTTGAACTCCACTCGAAGGTAGTAAAAAATATTTAGTCCCCGATGTATTTTCCTAATTTGACGTGAAGTGATTATAAATGATCGGCCACGATGAGGTTATGTAAATCGATCATGATTTTCATTTATTGCGATTAAGTAAACCACCCTAATTTACTCTACAACACATATTGGCGCTTCTAAAAAATTCCACCGAAAATTCATTTTATCATGAACTCATGTAAT
Organism: Rubia balearica; assembly: GCA_032355405.1. Taxonomy (NCBI): domain Eukaryota; kingdom Viridiplantae; phylum Streptophyta; class Magnoliopsida; order Gentianales; family Rubiaceae; genus Rubia; species Rubia balearica. Next base: position 7,873 of record JAULKJ010300327.1, on the reverse strand, counting down.
TAACCAAAAGTAACAAAAATCAAGTACATTGGAGCAACGATTGTTGGCGTAACACAATTGGGGGCCACAATGTAATTTTTAAATAATTTGTTGCAGTGGTCAAAGTTCACAATCGAGGCCCTTTCTTTCACCCAACCATGTCCACAACACAAAGTTCACAATCGAGGCCCTTTCTTTCACCCAACCATGTCCACAACACAAAGTTTCCATCGCCTAAAATGAATTTCATTTTGGTTTGACCAATTTTGGATTTCAATAATTTCAACTTTTTGGAGGAGGCCAAGTGTAAAAAGTAAAAGGTTTGCTTGTAACTCCAAATTGAAATCCGGTTGACGATAATCGAAAACTTAAATAATGCCTTATGAATATGTACATTATTAATGCATCGATGATAATTAATGACTTTGCATATAATCTGTACATTGATCAGGATCAGGTATATAGTTGTCACTCTGCCGCAAAAATGGTTGTTCTTTCAGTAGATTTCCTGATGTATCTTTTTCTTTAGAATTCGGGTGGAGATGATTACAACCAATTCCTAGTAATTTGGATATGCATTACCGGCCTTATTTTCCACTCCTTTTCTATATTGAATTTCAAAACCCCAACAATTTAGTAGTCTACTTGTGCTGTAAAGCATGCTGTAACTTCTAATCCAGTAAATGTTTTAAATCTTGGTGATCATTTTTAATTATGAAATGGCTACTAATAAGGTAGTGTCTCCATTTCTCCATAGCCATCACAATAGCAATCATTTTTTTCATAAGTAGATAAACCTTGCCTTTGTCCATTTTCACTGCTTCTGCTGTGATCAGATGACCTAAGTATTCAACCTGAGATGCTGCAAACACACATTTGGATTTTCTTACATACAACTGGTGTTGCTTCATGATTTCCAAAACAAACTCTAAATGCTTCAAATGATCCTCATGAATTTTACTACAGATTAGATGTAATCAAAACACTAATACTAATTTCCTCGATTGTTCTTTGAATACCTGATTCATCGGTGCTAGAAATGTGGCAGATGCATTGGTGAGCCCAAATGGTATCACTTGGAACTCAAAATGACCATGGTGTGTTTGAAATGATGTCTTATTTATGTCATTCTCAATCACTCTGATCTGATGATAGCCAAATCCTAAATCCAGCTTAGATTTTTTTTAAAAATCATGCAATTCATCCAATAACTCATTAATAATGGGCATAGGAAATCTTCCCTTTACAGTCATGTCATTTAATTTCCTATATCCATACAAAGCCTCTAAGAATTGTCTTTTTCCTTAACTAATAAAACTGGTGAAGCAAAATGACTGCTGATGTGCCTAACCACCTTATTTTCCAACATTTCTTCAACTTGTCTTTCAATTTCTCCCATCAAAGCATGTGGATATATATATATGGCTTCATCTTGAATGCTCTTGCATCTGATTTCAAGTTAATCTAATGATAAATGTATCTAGAAGGTACTAAGGAATTAGGTATATCAAAGATAACTGTATATTCTCAGTAATTGTTGAATTTCCTAATCATAAGCTTCAGTTGATTCTGACAATTCTTGATCAACACTACTTCTCATTATCCTACAATTAGCCTTAGCAGATTCATAAAGCATCTTCTGCATTTTTTCTACTTGGACCATCACCATCCTGCCAATTGGTTCCTCTAAATCTCAACTCATAACTTTTATCATCAGAAAGAGAAGCCTGAAAGATCCTCCTTCTTTTCTAGTTCATGCAATTGATTAGACTCTACACCCCCTAATCAACTCAAGAATCACAGCCCCATCTTCACCATGTAAAGTCCACTTACTACCTTTACTGAAGAATGTAATATGATGATCATCAAAATCAAAGGATATGGACTAAAGAGCCTCATCCAATTAACCCCAACTATTATGTCCATTTCTCCTAATGCCCTCACTCTTAAGTCGTAAGAAAAATTATGTTCATGCACACTCCATTGCACTCTAGGGTATATGGTAGAACCATAAATCTGATCATATTTTCCCACTGTAACCATAAAAGCCTAGCTCTACATTCTTTCAAATCAGCCAGCTTAACAATATCAGGATCTATAAACTTTCATTGCTTCCCGTGTCAAATAAAATACTCACTTTTATGTTCTTAGTTTTTCCATACATGATTAAAGTGTTAACCCTCTTCTGTGCATCAATTGCATTAAGCACAAAATGCTCAGGAATATCCTCATTTTCCTTACTGCAATCGGTATCCTCCACCATCTAGATTTCACCCTCAGTTTTTTTCAGTTTGTGTATTAATCCAGTTTAGTTGCTTAAATTTACATTGATGACCAGGAGTTAACGTACTTCTCCCCACATTTGAAAAATAGATGATTATCCCTCCTAAACTGAATTCCCTATGGAGAAATCATCCTAACAACACTAGAATTCTGCCTATTCTAAGTTTCTTTCCATACTTCTTTATCCCCAAACTGTTTATAGGCCAGATTAGGAGTCATGTGGTTACTACCTCTTTGTATATTTACCCGTTAGCCTTTTTACCTAATATTTTCAGATGTTTTCTTGCAACAATGCCAATTCAATTGCAGATTTAAGATTTTAGGTTTAAACATTTTCAACAAAGGCTTAAGTTCTTCTTTCAGGCTACTTATAAAACTCGATATGAAATAATCTTCAGATATTTTAGGATTCTTACCCATCATCAGTGATTTTAACTCCTTAAAATTCTCCTGATATTCTCTCACGCTGCCTCTCTGGTATAATTTTTCAAAGCTTCCACCACATCTTTTGTTCCAAGCTAAGAAAATTGAGTAGTTACAACATTATAAAAATCCTACCAAACAATCTTTGGTCAACTTCTCATTTTGGAACCACACCTCAGTGTTGCCTTCTAAATAGATTTCCACGACATCAACTGGTCCCAGATATGTGATTTGATAATAGTTGAAGTATTTGAGACACCTTCTCAGCCACTCTTTGTGACATATCTCCATTGAAGTTCACTAGCTCGATCCTTGGATGCAGGTAGTTGTTAATCCTTCCAACTTTGGTTTTCTCAGTTTGTTCATTGATCCTCTTAGACAGCTCCCTTAATTTCACATGTCTGGAAGCATTTTCTGAAGCATGAACTAAGAATTCACTGTTTTGTGCTTATCTCTTCTTAAATAGAGTCAGAACCATCTTCTTCAGCTCTATGAGATGTGCATTTTGAGAATCACAAACTTTCTCCAAGTGAGTTGTTGTCCTTGCTTCGATCTCCAAGCTGATTGCATTGAACTTAGCATCCATAACTCCGTACATTGTCTGCCTAATCTCATGTGACGGCTCTTTGAATTTGTTCTCCAAATTGTTTTCCAATGCTTTGAATCAGGTGTTTTATGCCATTTTGGACCAGGGAAAGCCTTGCTATGATACCAAATGTCGTGAATAAAGGTTTTCGACAGGATTCAAAAGTAATTTTGGCAAGAAATAAGAACCATAAGACAGAAACGAAGAGGAAGAAATCATATTTGGAAAGTTTGAAGGAAAAAGATGAAGAAGTACTCTCTGAGAGTTTACAATTTTACATCCAAAAACTAGCTAATTCCTCCCTAACCGAATCACATCTATATATTTCCAACTTGTGCCAATTGTGAGGGTAATTCGGTTGTAACAAACTTGCATCAACCTTCCCACTTGAGCCTTCTCGGTTTGCCACCCATGTGCAGTGACAAGTAAGTCAGTTAGCTCTGCTAACTGAGCTGATTCTCCAAAACCAAAGGAAATTACCAACCTACCCTTATTATACAACTAATTTCATAACACCATGCTGATCCCTATTGCTTATTAGGAAGTAAGGGCATGGACAATAGTGGTTTCTTAATTTTAAGAAATCGCTCTAGAAACCGAAAACACCCACAGTGGTGGTTTCTAGAGCGATTTCTTAATAAAAAACTGGTCCCGATTTCTTACTAAGAAATCGATAGAGAAATTGGTGTGGGGACGAAGGGAGAAAAAGTGCGCATGTGCGCTCCAGCAGCCCTTTTTTGACAATTTTGGGACACGTGGCAAGCATGCATTGGCCATGTGTCCCACTGCATGCAGCATTTTTTTAAACACTGGAGGGACACGTGTCCCAACCTTTGTTCATTATTTTTTAAATTTTTTTGTAAAATTGTTTAAAAATCCGGTATTTTTTAAAAAAAATCTGGAAAAAAATTTATTCACGAAATATTAAATAATATATGGAAAAAAATGAAATGAAATATTGAAAATAAAAATATATTATTAAATTTTGCATTCAACTTATTTTAAGATGAAAAATTTAATTTAATTAAATGTTAATGGTAAAATTAATGAATATGATAGATAAAATCAAGTGTGATCTATGAATAGTAGAAATTGGTTTCTTACCATTATGGAGAAGAAAATGAGTGGTTTCTTAAGTGATGGTTATAGTGAGGTGGAAAAGAGAATGAGAAAAATAATATATTTAATTGGTAAGAAACTGACAGCTATTTCTACCCTTGTACATAGTTTAAGAGCATGTACAGTGGTGGTTTCTTAATTTTAAAAAACTGGTCTAGAAACCAAAAACACCCACAGTAATGATTTCTAGACCGTTTTTTAGTTTTTTAACTAAAAATCGGTCCCTAGTTTCTTACTAAGAAACCAGTTAAAGAACCGGTGTGGGGGTAGAGCAATTAATGCTTCCAGCAGCCCTTTTTTTACCATCAGAGGGACACGTGGCAGCCATGCACTGGCCCACGTGTCCCATGCATGCAGCTCCCAGATTTTTTAAAACTGGAGAGACACGTGGCACCCTGTGGTTGGGCCACGTGTCCCAACAAGTATTTTTTATTTTTATTTTCAAAAATCGGATTTATATCTGATTTGTTTTTTCGTGATTTTCTTTTGGAAAATCTGGGAAAAATCTGAATTTTTTTTAGGAAAACCTGATTTTAAAATATGGGAAAATCTGATTTTTTTGGTAAAATTTGATTTAAAAATCTGGGAAAAAATTTATTCACAAAATATTAAATAATTTTTAAATGAAATTCAATTTTTAAAATTATAATGTATTATTAAATTTCTCATTCAACTTATTTTTGGGTGAACAAATGTGAATAAAAATGTTAATGGTAAAATTAATGATTAGGATAAAGAGAATCAAATGAGATCCATGAATAGTACAAAGTAATTTTTTACCACTGTAAAGAAAAAAATAGATGGTTTTTTAAGTGGTTTGATAAACTGGTATCGATTTCTACCACTGAACATGACCTAAGTAAACTTAAATGGGCCCATTTGCAATTAAAGTTGAAGAGTAAAACGGAGTTGTTTCATTGACGTCTCCTATCCACTCGGGTGGGGAAAAATGGCCGCTCAAGCTCTGTGGAAGGCCCCAATTACTTCACCTCGATTTCTCCATACCCATTTTGAAAGCTCAAAACAATTTGGTCTGTGTCCAAACACACAAAAAAAGCATGTGCGATCCCTTCAAACTCCATGGCTGGGGAAGCCAATCGAGCAGCCAACCAATGTTGGAGCTTTCACTCCAACTTCAAAACTCCCAAATATCAAAGCCAATGTCGTTTTCAGCTTGCCCACCTCGTAAGTTTCAATTCTTACCTGTTCCGTGCTTTTGTTTGAAGTTGGGATTTCCCCCCCTTTTTAAGAATTTCCTTTGATTATTGTTGCAGGAACCCGGAGAGGGTTAATTCAGATGAGAAAGTACCCAAGTGAGTGAAATGTGAAATAACTTAGTCACTTTTTCTTGTGGGATTGGTGTTCTTGTTTATCTGGTATTGCATTTGATGCGTTTCTTGGAAATGTAGATGGTCTTCTAAGGCAATTAAGTCATTCGCAATGGGCGAATTGGAAGCGCGGAAGCTCAAGTACCCGAATACTGGAACAGAGGCTTTTGTAATGGGAATCTTGGTTGAGGGTTGGTGGAAACTTTTGCATAGTTTATCGTTAGTTTTATTTGCTGTTGAAAGTGTTGTGCTTGGTTGTTGCTTCAATTGTCTGTCTATATATGCATCTTCACCATATTTTTTAAATTTAGTATGAGGCATCAAGTCATTGGAACACTAGAAGGTCCAATTCCTTGGGAATCAGAAAAAATGGAAATAAGAAGAAGAGATAGGACTTGCTATCAATTGTGGGTGAAAGGAGAAACGCAGGAGAGTACATGTAATGTTTATTCAGTTGCTAGCTCGCGGTTTTTCATTGAGAACTGCCCCCCTTTTGAGTTGGAGATTCCTTTCACCTGAAGTCCGTTTGATATTGGCTGGCAGCATTGTTAGATAGGAACCCATGGAACTTTTGAGATTACCTATTGAATTTGGTTGCTTTGCCTTTTGCTGTTTGACTTCTACTAGATCAAAAGAAAATTGAGTCTTTTACTGGGTCCTTGCTACAACTAGATCAAAAGAAAATGAGTCTATCGTGTGGGAAAAGGAATAGATTCAGCAGTTATAAGCTTCCTGTTTCCTGCTCTGCAATCAATCGCTTTACCCCAGTGAATTTAGAGTTTTGATGACTGTCTACTTCTAGATCACTCTTCACCTAATTGATTTCATGTTCAATGATGATTGCCCCACTGCAAAACTCATGTTAATGAATTTAAGGTGCTTCTCAAAGCTAATTTGTTCGACATCCCGTATACCAAGCATGAAGTTAAGTGGTAGCAGTACTACACATCATAAGGGAATCCAAATAGATAGGATATAGAAAGTTTGAAACAATGGAAGATTTACTCTTTTCTCTTAACTGGTTCTCTAAGGAAATAAGTATTGTGTCTGCATAGTTTGTGGAGCATTTATTAATTGCCTTAAAGTGTATGACACATATAGGATGAACAATCTGTTTCAGCAACTAGTTCTCCTTGCATGTATATTTTTGGGTTATACCTTAGGTTAGTGTTATTGCCAAAGCAGTTTTAGCTGCCAGAACAAATTATTGTTAGATGGACAAGCCTATCCCTTTTTTGTACCTCCAGATAAAGAATATGCTCTCTGAAATTTCAGATTTCTTCCATATCTCTAGTCTACCACTCTCTTCTTAGTTTTTCTACCAACTTTTTTGGTTATAGGTACCCGGATTTATTTGATGAAATGGGACGGTTGCTTGTAAGTAATCTTTCAATTTTTTTTTTATGAAATGGGACTGATATTTGTTTTAGTCTTCAGTAGTTAATGATCTTTATCTTCAACATCTTTCAATAATTATTAGATAATGTTGTTTGTCATCTCCTTTCATTCTGCTCTCTGTTTTTGTTTTGTCATGTAATTACATATCAAAATGTTATGATGACTATATGCCTGCATGAGTCCTTTAAGTTAGGCCTGTGGGTTGTGGTGGGGTTTTCCAGTTTAAATTAAACAAATGTAGACGTGATTTAATATTCAAATTATTTTTGTTAATATAATATTCTCCAAAGTTTCAAAGAATCTGGAATTATATTTGTTTTTATTCTTTTCTCTTCCTCTCCTCTCCCTTTCTCTTCTCTTCTTCCTCTCTTCTCGAACAACTCTATGTAGCTGCAGTTTCAAATACCACGTGTTTGCTCTATGCTGCTGCAGTTTAGAATTGTGTTTTATAACTCCCCTTACTTGATAACATTTGACACATTTGGACATTTTTCACAATGTTCCTTGGATGAAACCTTTGTATTTCCTTACATCTCAAACAAAATTTCTTCTCATGTACAAACTTCTTGTCTACTTTTATCTAACTGCTAGCCACCAAAAGAAACAAAATTTCCTGTCTAAAATAAGCTATCTGCGTACTGCCTTACATATTAAAGTTCAATCGTCTAAACTGATCGGTACTAAAATAGTGCCTAACAATGGCATTTTTACTATGTTGTTCATTATTCTATGTTTCTTTGCTACACTGTGTGTCATT
>JAULKJ010300312.1:0-11620 GCA_032355405.1 Rubia balearica | reverse complement strand
TGGTTGGGCGTGGATTCCACCTCGGTTAAAGTACCAATTTTCCGCAATCCAGAGTCTTCGTAAGGAGATTCATATCAGTTTTACTATAAACCCCACGAACTAACAATACTATTACACATGTTAGGGTACGTTTTCCTGTTGCCCTTCTGATGGTTAAGATTGGTTGTGCCTATTCTTAGTCTCCTTTATATGATGCCTTATTGTATCCAGTTTGATCAATTACTTCGTATTTTCATTATAGGAGGATTATTAGTCAACCCACTACCAGAGTCAATTTCCAAGCACTGCCTCATCGTAAGTCCAAATAACATCTCAACTTGTATGTGCAGGGTAATCCTTTTCATCCCATCATTAGTCAAGAATCTTACAAAAGTACGTGTTTGACAAACACATGTTTGATTAGGCAGAATTGAATAAACCCGACCGTAGTCATAGTAAATATAAATGTTTTTCTGAAATTGTTATAATTAATTGTGCCCCGCAATACTCCATCCCTACTATTTAGCTTGGACCTAACATCTGGGCTCACATAAATTCATTTTGGGCTGAAAGCCTAATATACATATGCGATGTTTCCTGAATGTTGGATACGCATCGGTCCACATGACACAATTGAGCGACATCATGTGATGTAATCTATACCCACGAATGTCCAATCCCCTATCCTCACAACCGTTGGGCTGGCTATTCTAATGGGCCCATGCCCATTTATGGCTGACATCGCAAACATTTTGGTCACCCTACGATCTTGTCAACTTAGTGACCAAAATCAAACATAGATGATTCAGATTCCATTGGAAATAGCCTGCCAAAAATTGAGTGGGGCCCGCGGTATTCGCCTCTCCCAGTATGTACGATCAGCGAGGTTGCGAAATACGCTGAGAGTTTGCATTTTATGTTAAAACGACACCGTATGCGGCCCAGTATACAAACTTCTCAGACCTACCACATCACATTCTCAAACCCCGACATCGTACCCAAACCGCCATTTCGAGAAAGAACATTCTAAAAACTGACAAAAAATTGTCAAAACAATCAATAAACCACCCACCCTTATATATAATCTCCCCCATTCCCATACAACTAATCTTGGTTGCATTCAGTTTGAAGGATACCCCTCGAAAACCCTATCCAAGGTAACTATTCCTTACCGCGATTATATAATTATGTTTGTTTGCTTTTATTCAATTATTTACATAATATTATGTTCCTATCAATTCAACAAGATTTAATGCGGTGTATGACCTTCTCCATTGGTTAGTTTATGGGGGGGTTTAGGTTCTGGTATTGAAATTTTAGGCTTATGGGCAACGTCTGGTTTTTTTCTGTCCAAAACATGGTCGGCTTGATGTTAAAGTAGCTATGCTTAAACCTTGTGCTTATTTATTTAGGTTTCATTGGTTTTTATAACCATTCAAGTACCCTTCACACACATTATTGTCTAAATCGATATGATGTGCGACGTAGCAGATTCGTGCATATAAATATGTAACTTCGTAGACAATATATCAATCTTGACAATAGTTGTGCGAAGTACTTGCGATGTAGTTCAAAAGTTAAAATTCATTCAATTAACGGTCTATCTGACTAACCTTCTCTTATTTTATTATTCAATAGATGTCTCCAGTGAAGTGAAGCAAACCGTAAAAATGGCTAAGAAACAGAAAGGTGGAGCAAGTACCTCCCGCTCTAAAAAAATGATGACCCTTGACCAACCTCCGTCGCCTACGTATGATAAAAAATGCTTCTAATACAAGGAAACTGAGAAACATGACACAATTGTGAGGAACAAAAGGGTGAAAGAGGTTAGATACATGCGGCCCGAGGGAGTGGAACCCCTCAACTTGGATTTTTTTCCTTGAGCCATTCAAACCTTTGGGGATGGTTGGGTTGATTTCCCTCTATAAGATAACCTACGAGACGGAGGTCAAGAAGTTCTACACCAATTTCAAGCGTGTAACCAACACGAACTACACAACAAGAGTGAACGGCATGACCATGTAGCTTAGAATAAAAGTGATCAACAAGGCGATTGGTTGCACCATTGGAGGAGATGATCAGCCGACGGTCGTGCCGATGGAAGTATATTGCAGGGACTCTCGGTCTCCTAGAGCCAATAAGGATAATCTGAAAGGGGCTCTCGACCCCAATCGTATGGTTGAGAAGTACTTCAAGATTAATGTGAGCAATAGGCCGATCGCACCGAGGTCCGTCAAGATTGATGTACTTTAGCTTGAGGAGAGGCTGATGTACAACATCATTGTGCAAATTCTCGTACTGATCGGACATCCTTCTGATTGCACTATCAATGGTACCGTTTTATACTACCACATCAAGGAGAAAAAGGTTGTCGACCCCAGTTACATCATCATCAATAAAATGCACACAGCTTCCCAGACTCCAAAGAGTTGCACCCTACCCTATGGTAACGTGATCGCTTCCCTCCTGGAAAACAAAAAAATTAAGATCAAATCAAGTGTCAATATCAAGCCGAGGTATTATGATCGGAACTTCTTCAATAAAAAGCACTGGCACTGGGAGGCAGGGACGTGGTTTAATCGCAATATCCCCCAGGGAGATGTTGAAGTGCCTACCTAGCCCGGTCCCAAAGGTATTCCATTGACAATCATAGGAACGCATACTTAAGCCATCACTGTTGTCCCACTAATGGGTACGAAAGTCCTTTAATTCCATCTCATTACCAATTGTTACCCATTTTAAATTATAACAATTTATGACATTAACAATCCTTTAATTTTGCCAGGTAAAGGACTGAAGCACAATACATGGGACATTAGCATAAGGGACCTGGCAGGGACAAGGGCATTTGTACATCGCACTAAATGCCATGTGCGCCAAATGATGACGGAGTTGGCGGGGCTAAAGGCATTATTTGCCGCTGCTTTCAACGCACCTTGTGTGGACCCCATGAAGGATGACCTGATCATGAAGTACACCCCGATGAAAAAGATAGATCGGAGGAAGAGGAAAATATCCCGGTCTATGAGCCAACGGTACCAGGGGATGAGGACTAAGGGCTAGCCGACAATGAAGATGTCACAGACACCAGCGGGGATGAGACCGAGTCAGAAGAATATGGGAGGAAGCATAGGAAACAAACATCCAACTATGTTAATTCATCATAAAATGATCTCAACCCTTGTGTGTCACCCTCGCATTGATTTCCTCCTATTAGTATTTGTGTTTTATTTTGATTGAACTATGAATTTTGTCCCTGTTATGACTTGGAATGATGTGATTTGAATTATATGTTTGCATTTGTGTGTTATGGATTCTATGTTAGTGTTCATGATATGGATTCTATATAGTATATGTGTAATACTTTTAGTAGAATAAGAAATAGGTGTTTGGCTATTGTGAGCATGAAATGAGACCCTTAAATAGATCATTCCATGTTTTGGTTGTGTATGTTCGGAAGTAATTATTCTAAAGGAAAATAGAACATATGTGACGTCACACTATATTCGCACATCATATGATCGGATCAACAGAGGGGTTACCAATATGATAGCGACATGCATATATTAATTGATTTAAGCTAATTTAGTCACTAACTTTGACTGATGGGCAGCTGAGATATCGCTATGACCAATTCTTTCAGACTGAATCATCCATCGACGACTACTGTGATGTCGGCCTTTCTGTTTCATCAACATCCTATTCAATTTTCATGCCATGAACCTACATTCGCAAATTTTCACACAGCATGTCGTATGCACAAATTTTTCCACCGACGCCTTTGCGATGTTGATTATTAAGTTTCTTAATTAGAATTAATGCCACATTTTTTTATATATTAAGGCTAGACTTTGGATTAACCAAATAAATTAAAACAAGGACAGTCTCATAAACATTCTACAAGGTTATTTAAATTAATGTGTAGAACCCAACTATGTTTTCTTCCTCCGCTTCTTTGATTTGAGGTACCTCTCAATTCACACCCCTTCTTCGGGGTCTATTCTCAAAGCTAGATCTACCCCAAATACCTTTTCCTGACCAACAATATTGTGTTGTGAAATGTGTGGAATAATATCGTACAGTGACGATGGACAGCAATCTCCCACAAATTGACTTTTACCCTGAATAACCGCAGATTTGATAGAATCACAAGGATCAGCAACATAAAACACCTGTGTAGCTTGAGAAGCAGGGATGTAAGGATCGAAAGTTAAACGAGTCTTGGTCAAATCGACGACTGTAGAGCCTAGGTCATCCACCGATACACTGGCATTTTCATCAACCCACTTGCATTTAAAGAGTGATACCTTGAAACTTGTGTAGACTAGTTCCCATATTTCCTCAATCACGCCATAGTAACACATGTTCCCATATAGGGGATTCTTATCCTTCGCGTTGCTTACATGTAAAGCTTCACAATAACGCTAACGCCACTATTCTGTGTAGCAGTGTGCATCCCATTCAAAGGTTGCAAAGGTAAAACCATTCATGTCATAGCCCATGAAAGAAATCATAGTAGCAGAAGGCATGAAGGCTAACCAATTCAAGGTGTCACCGTGGCTTTCTCTAACTACTGTATTGTGCAATCAATCAGTGAAGGTGTGATTGTGTTCAGAAAGTACTTACTTCTTCGACAAAACAGGATGACGCTTTTTGATAGTTTCCATGTGCATATCCATGTACAGGTAAACCATATCTAAGTTCTGAAACACATATAAGTGCTCTTTCATCAACTTGTCGAGGGTTAATAACTAGGTTATTCTTTTAGCAAACCTTTGCCATACACTCTGCCACCATGGAGCGGTTTTGGTACGACAACCGACTCTTAATTATTCATGAATTCCATACAATATTCTACCGCCTCCTCGGTCACATACCTATGCACAATACTAGCATCCGGGTGATATTAATTTTTCAAATAACCCTTGAATATCTTCATATACCTCTTGAAGTGATGCATCCATCGAAAAAAAATAGGACCTTATATCAATATCTCCCATACAACGTGAACTAACAGTGCACCATGATGTCAAAAAATGAGGGAGAGAAATATATCTCTAACTCGCACAACATGATTACTATTTCCTCCTGCAATTCCTCTTATTTCCGATGCCTAATCTCCTTACAACATATTGCCTTGAAGAAGAGACACAACCGGGTAATACACTTTCTGACATGAGTTGGGAAGATTGATCTGATCACAACCAGGAGAACTTCTTGAATCAAATGAATCGTGCAATTTCATATTACCCAATCTTAATCCCACATTGGATACTAGATTTCTAACCCAGAAAAGTAGTCAGTCAGGACAACCATACCTTTGAGGCTGGAACATATCAACTCTTTCTCACCTTTTGAAAGCATATAACAAGCATGGGGGAACATACCGCATCTCATAACTATTTGAGTCAACTTTTGGCCACATCTCATACATATTTTCATAAGCAGTGTAGACATCTCCATCACTTACAGCCTGGCATTCGTCATCACTAGAGAAGTTGCCAAAATCTTCTTTTTTGTGTTGGAACATACCGCCGTGTCTGTCTTTTCCATGTTGGAACATGTATCTTCACTTTCTGATACATCATCAATTTTTTCTTCAAATACTACATAATTACAGGTAAGTTCCTCTTCATCTTTCTCCTCTTTTTCAGCTTCACTCCACAAAGTTGCATACGATCTGCCTTGCTTCTTCAAGTATTGGCACATTCAGCCTGGGTGTGTCCATATCCCTCGCATTCCCTACATTGAATTCTTCCTAGTTGCCTTGTTTAACCACTATTATTTCTCAAGAGCTTCTGATTGGTTTGTTCCATTCGTATTCCACGATTATTACCAAGGTCTTGAGGCCGAGGTCTATTATCACCGAATCTTTCTTGAGATTTTTTATTTACCACTTTCTTCAGCATTCTTGAGAAATTCTTCGTGATAAGTACAAGTTATTCACGTCCATCTTCCTTATCAGCTTCATGAGTGATAATTGACGAAGAGATGTTGAAAGTCAACTCCTTTTGTACTTTCTTTTTAGGCTGTTCCAATGTCATCTCATAGGTTGAAACAATCTCATTAGTTCATCTAGAGTCATGGTGGCCACATCTCTATCTTCTTCTATTGTTGCAACTGTCATAGAAAATCTTTGAGGGAGTGATCTCAAGGTCTTTTTCACCAGTTTGGAATCCTTGTAGATTTTTCCAAGTTGATACACCATATTGGTGATGCCTCTCAATTTTCTATTAAACACGGCAATAGTATCATCATCCTCTATCTTTAAATCTTCGAACTTTGTGACCGAAATTTGTAGTTTAGATTCATGTATACAACTTGTTCCTTCATACATTGTTTGCATAATATCCCTTGCTTTCTTTGCTTGATGGCATGTAGAGATGAGTTTAAACTGATTTTCATCCACTGTCGTGAAGATAGAATTTAATGCTTTGAAATTTTCCATTGGCATCTTCAGTTTATCTGCAGTTCACGATGACTTTATTTTGAGTTTTGGTTCCTTCGAGCTAGATACTCTTTCTTTTGAACTGGTTTCTGTTTCCGTAGTGCTCTCAGTTGTTAGATTCCATTGTGTTTCAACACAATGCCATGCTATTTCATCCACTGAGTGTATGAAAACTCTTATGTGAGCCTTCCAGTGGTTGTATTTTTTTCCTTCCAGCAGTGGTGGCAGAGACACAAAAACTCCTTCGTTGATCGTCATTGGTAAAACCGGATCACACTTCCCTTGCCACAACCAAGGTAAGAATAAGTAACTTAGCTGTAATACCAAATGTTATTTGCTTTTACCTAATTTATTCAATAATGACTAACATGTTCCAACATAACTTATCTAATCAAGTATGTAATAAATTAAAGGATGAACACACGAGACTTGGTTACGCAGTTTGGTGAAGTTCACCTACTTCTGCGGGGCCTGGACCAATTCAAAATAAATCCATTAATAAGAAAGATACAGTAAAAAGTACACCATACAATTATACTTATCTTATCTTTATAACACGTGAATTTTGTGAGCTCCTCTTTTTACCGATCTACCTTGATCAGACTCTCTCTGACTATGAAATTCATCGACACTGGATCTCCTCATCCCGAGGAATTTAAGTATATGATTCTGAACTTGATCAACAAGTTACGATCATGTTGGAACACAGACAAAAGCTCTTGAGCACTTCTCAGAATATACGAAAACCTGGATGCATATTTTCTTCAATTAAAAGCGTGAGCAACTCAGTCAAATTGTCTTCTATTTTATACCATTCTCACACGCCAAGATCAGTGCGAGAATAATTCCTTCTCCATTTTAAATTCTGATTACAATAAAATCCCTTGGAGATAGGAATTATCAAATCCAATCACTTAAAGAAAGGAATTAAAATATATTTCATCCAATTAAACTAAATACTTTTGTGAAAAAAAGATATTATCAAATCAATTCCAATTTCCATAAATTCAATCCAATTGCATAAATATATGAATTGATGTATTCTTGAATCTCAATCTTGGACAGAATATTTCACTACGGATTTCTTCAAGAATTACCTTATATCACACGGATTTCCTTCTTTAATGTTTCAACACAAACTATTGCATATTTGCATAATTTTCACAAATTACCAATTAAATAAAATATGGACTTTACATTATTAAACATGATTTCAGTAATAAACAAATGTGTGTGACTGATATGAATATTTTATTTAATAGTTTTAAATGCTTAGATCAAGGTTTTAAGGCATGCGTACATTTAACATTTTTAATCATTTTTTGAAAATTTTATTGAGTCAAAAGCTAAAATGACCCTAATTTTATGTTTAAAGTGCCAATATAACCCTTTAAAATGAGAATGTGCGAAAATAACCCAAACTTATTAATGTATGTGTTAATCTAACGCTGGACACCATTGACTTCAATTTTCAACAAAAATTTTGGTAGGAATTTAATAAAATGACTATTTTACCCATGGATTAAAAATAATTAAGAGAGAGAAAAGACATAAATGCCCCCCTTTTCTTCTTCTTCTTTCTTATCTGACATAAATCTCAGAAACATCCTTCCAAATCTCGTGCTTCATTTTCTCTTCAAGCATACGATGGTGTACAAGAAGGTTAACAAGGCTCCTAGGAAGACGCAATACTTTGAAAATAGGTTGAAAGCACTTGAGGCTCAAAAGAAAGCTAGACATAAATCTCATCACATACAACAAAAGAAGCAGATCCGGGGCAATTCAATTTTAGGGCAATATCAAGAATATCAATCTCTGCTCATTTCGGATAGCAACGAGGGTAACATCCGGTTCTTGCCCTGCTGATTTTTGTCGCAGACCTGGAAGCTTCCCCCAGCCCCGCACCTGAACCCGAATCTGATGGTCCTTCCCCGACTTCGCCAGTTCAGTCGCATCCCACCCTTCTACCGAATTCTCCTGCACCCGTTCTGGTTATGATGACTCTCTCTCTCCCTCTCCCTAATCGGTGCCAGCCCCTGGATCTGAGGCCGCAAGCAATGTGAGCCACGAGAATATGTCTGACGGAACGATAGCAGGTTGCAGGTGAGTGAGTGGTGGCTAAGGTGGGCAAGGATGAGGCTAGGGCGGTGGTGGCTGGGAAGGGTGGGTGGGACTGGAGTAGTGGGTGGGAGGGCTGAGGCGGGGTTGCAGGTGGTGGCTAGGAAGGGCAAGGTTGCTGGTCGGTGATGACACGTTAGTGATGAGGATTGTTGAAAAAAACTTTGAAGAAGGGTAAAATGAGGATGAAAATATTCAGATTACGAGTGGATGGTGTTTTTGTTATTTTAGATTCGGCTAACGTCCAATTCTTTCGGTCAATGTCGGAATAACTGCACGTTTTTCATAAAATTATGGTCATTTTGGCACTTTTTTTTTGCAGGGTTATATTGGCACTTTCAGCCTAAAATTAGGGTTAGAGGTGTAAAAATTCCAATTTCATTCAAAGAGAAATTAAATACAATCATTTTAAAACATTGCTCTATTTTTTACATATATGTATGCCCGTTGTTACTAATTTATGTTGTTTACATCATCCTTTGTGTGTCCACCAATGTGTGTTCGCTTAAATTCAAGAAGCAACTTTAGAAAGGGGAAATGATTTGAGTGACCACTAAACTATTTTGATCATTCACTTTCAACTACTCATCTTCTTTTTTACTACTTTTTGCCATCGAACTATCAAAATTAACAAGCCATAGCCACTCTGTCAGGTAAAATGGTCAGTTGACAAATTGTAGAGGGGTAAAATCATCGTTTCCACTATACCTTTATATCTTTCATCTCTGCATAATTCCGACGCCAAAAATTCCTCTGTTACAAGTTTTCCAACTTCACACAAAAAATAAATGTGAATTGTTGCACAATCTCTACACCAAAAATGCCTCCACTCCGAGCTTTCTAACTTCCCAACATTTTCGTCACGGATCTGGTTGATGTTTTCGTTAGACTCGTACTAAGGTTATCCACCTCAACAATGGACTTCTATGTCTTGGGTATATCATTTAGATGTCTTCTTAATATGACTATTTGTAGATTTCTCATTTGGGGATTAAGAGGTGAGCATACTTTTTGGAATTCTACGTTGTGGGTACTTTATTCATATATCTTTTTATATGTGTTTGTGTAGATTCCTCATTTGGGTTTAAGAGGGGAACGATTTTTTGGAATTATTTTATCTCTAAATTTCTAGAAATTTTAGGAATATGCTGAAGCAAGAAATTTGCAATAGAATTTTGGACAACATATTTTCTAGATTCTCAATCAAATTTTGAATATGAAATTTTTTCAGATTCGATTGTAAACTCCATATTTGCAACAAATTTGTGCCCGAGTTTCTAGGAATTTTTTGAATACGCTCAATCCTTAACACTTGGCTTTTAGTAGGTCGAATTCTTGGTCTTTATATTTATTGGGCTCTTTGAATTTGATATTTGGTGGTGGGTGGGAGTTTCTTCATGACTTCAAGGTGCATCGGAGGTGGTGGCATACCTTCAACAGGAATAGGGTAGATGAGAAAATTAGAAGACTAGAATAAAAAGACATTCTTCTTGCCCCCGCCTAATTTTTTGTCATGCGGATGGCACGTAAGCCGACTGAAGTCAATTTTAACGGATTTACAAAATAGAAGTGCCATGACTTAGCTGTTGAGATAGTTGAGTGGTCTAAAGTGGTTGGAAAAAATATGAGTGGCCAAAGATGAACGATCAAGATAGTTCAGTGGCTGCCGAAATTGTTTTTCCTAATAAGAATATATGTTCTGTTAACACCAAGAGCATCTTCTTCAAAGAGTTTCTCGCTGAGTAATCTTTTTTAAGCATACAAGAACACATACAGACCCCCCATCCCCCCTTCTCTTTTAGTAACATCTACTGCACATTTCCATCGCTGATGAGTAATATTTGATATTTCTCAAGGATACAACAACCTCCTCTAACTTTTCTATTGTAGCAGCATCTAGTACACAAAGCCATCACTATCAAAATTTTCAGTTTCTTAGTCTCAACTACAAACTAAACCTTATAGATGAAAGGGGTCAAGAAAAATTCAATTTGCCTTAAAAGGTATTATGCTACTCCAATATCAAAACCTCTACCCGTGATTACGACAGCTATAACAAATTGCACAACAAATAAGACTACAAGATTCACTGTGCTACTTGCATCCCTCCTTTGAGCATAAACCTTCAAGTCCTTCTTCTATGATTCTTCTCCACACTCAGTTTCTTCATACTTAAATCTTCTCTAAACGCCCAATCTCATGTACCAATTTTCACAAGAAAATGTACAAATTTTGACATGAGGTTTGATGAAAACTAGATTTGTTGTGTACGAAACACAATTTGAAAGATTTCGTTATAGAGTATAAGAAGAAATGGTAAGCATCAAGCGGACAAGCAATTGAACTCCACTGCCGGCCGAAATCCCTCGCCAATAACAAAATAAATCTTGTCGAGTTCAAAAAATTGTAGGCGGATAAAATAGGTGGCTATTGGGTGAAGTAAGCGGGGAAATGGTAAAATAAAAGGTTGTGTTGATCCGAAATGGGCCTATAATCCTTTTTTACCCGGAATTTCATGACATGCAAACTTGCTTCAGCTTTCTAAAACTTGCATCTAAATCACTCGTCTCGCCATCAAACATGGTGAGATGGTTTTACAAAAGATTTTCTCTTTGTTGAATTTTGGATGAAAAATTGGATAGGGAGGCCGTCGTCGTACCTCTCAAAAATAATATTTATAAACCCTAATTCTGACCAACTATTAGAAAGCAGATAGTAGCAAGTCGGGGTCGTCAAATAGTTAAAGGGGATTTTATCGAGTGTTAAACGTAGTTAAAAAGCACACGAAGAAGTCACTCTATGTGTGTGGAAACAAATTGGGGGGTTTGGGTTTTGGAAAATACTTGTTATGACAGATGCAGCTAACGAACAAAGAATTAAAGAACACAGATAATTTTACGTGGTTCACTAACAATTTGTTAGCTACGTCCACAAACGGAAATAGATTTTATTAACAGACTCAGAAGAGATTTCTCATACCATAACAATTGTCTTCAACATCTCAGGCATATTACAAATAGACCCAGATGAGAGTTTATATAGATCTCTCAAACTACATAATCCTAAACCAAAGTG
>JAULKJ010300303.1:0-11620 GCA_032355405.1 Rubia balearica | reverse complement strand
TGAGGAAGATTGGGGTTGATTGGAAGGTCCAGCTGATGTCGTTGCCATAGCCATGGACCATGAAGACAAGGGCTTTTGGTGGAGGGAATTTCTTGTCGGCGGTTAATCCGGGGAGCCATGATCGGGTGAAGAGGGAGAGGCCTCTGGGTGAGATGAAGAAGGAGTTGGTGGATTGGATGCCTTTGAGCTTGTAGTACTCTTCCTCGGAAGTGGTGCCCCAGTAGTGCTGGTAGGGTTTAAGGGACTCTTCCGCCATTTTGGAGAGGGCGGAGCTTGGATGTCGGTGGCTATGGGCCTATGGCGGATGTGGTTTGGGTTTTGAGTTGTGTGGACTTGGTATGCCGAACTGGACTATCAGTATCGATCATTACTAGGAGGGTTTTTATTTTATTTTTATTTTTGGGTTATGCTATCCTACTAGGAGACAGTTATGATATAAATGGCAATTTTTCATATTTTAAAAAGAACTCTAGGAAACATTAACATGTCAAAAGACATACTTCCCATAAAAAAATTAAAATTTTACACAATTATTTTTCACAAGATGGCGTCGGGTGGAAGAAGGGGTGGGGTGGGGTTAAAGAAGGGTGGTGGTGTTGGGTTGATATCCAACTTGAATTCGAACAGATGTTCTGGATTTTTGTTAATAGGCAGGAACCTGTAGTACCAGAACACCTCCTTCTTGTGCTGGATGAATCGCGGTGTTAGGAAAATTGTGGTGGTTTTACAACATTTGTTCGAATTCCCTTGCAGACGGGTGTAGGTGATGGTAAAGGAGGTTAGTGGTGCAGAGATGGTGGGTTGAAGAATGTAGCGGTGGCAAGTGGTGAGAAGGGTATTTTTGACAATTTATGTCGTCAAAGGAAAAAATTATCTTGTTCTTTCTCTGCATTAAGGGCGAGGACGATGGGAGTAATATAACCTCTAATTACTTGATAAGTGCATACATAATCCCATTTTTTTGTGTAGATATGACCATGACTGTGCCTGAGATTTCGGTCAATGGCGGTGGAAGCTAAAAAGACCAAAAAATTATTGGAATTGAAAAGTTTAAAAATCGAAAAAGAAAAAGAAAGGATCGGTCATCTCGAATTAAAGCCTGTTATGGGTGACCCGAGTTCCAAATTGGATGGTTTGTCGAAGACATATGAAAAACTCGACAAAATCGACAAATACCCTATCAATGGCTCAGCGTCGGGAACCTCTACCAGCTCCACTTCCCAAAGAATCTATTTATAACCCGAACTCATCGCAAATTATAATGTACACAGAGGATATAATGAGAATTGTATTCTCAGTAGTATTAGAATTATTATTGTGGTTGATTTCCTTAAAACACGGACCGTGGATTTGTGTTTATATTTTATTATTTAGGTACATAAATTAACGACTAGTTATTGGTTAGTTACTGGATATACGGTGAGTAATGTATTCCCATTATACCATATAAGAATTGTTCGTTCAATTTCCTCCACTCATTCATATTACTTTAATTATTGTATTTTCTTTCTCTATTTCCATTATTTGTCTTCTACTCATTCAATTTCTTTCTTAATACTTTTACAAACCACAAATGCAAAGACATAAATGGAAAGCAAAAGAATAAATAAATCACAGACACCTGATTTTCAACACACCAATCCCATATTTGACGGAACTTATAAGTGTTTTGTTATCAATTAAGCACATTTTTAGTTTTTGACAAATTCTTAAAAAATTATTTATTTTAAAAGTAGAAACTATTTTTTTAAAAAGGAAAATTTTGATCTTTCTTACTTTTAAAATAAGCCAATTTTTCTCATAATTACATCTCCTATAGATACACCAAATACTCAAGGTTGGTTACTTAAGATTTACTCTCTCCGTCCCATCATTTTTGGCATATTTGCTTTTCCCAAGTCAAATTTGGTAAACTATAAATGAAAATATTTATAATGAAAATATCATGTGAGATGTTGTTAGATTCATCTTAACATCTATTTTCTAAATATTAATTTTTTCATGCGAAAATGTTATATGTAACTTGAGATATTGATAGTCAAACATAATCATATCGTGAAAAAGTAAATAAGTCAAAACTGGTGTGACAGGGAGTAGGGTCCAAAGACTAGGTTTGAATTGGATCCAAAATCATGTACTCCCTCCGGTTTTCTAACATTGACACACTTTCCTTTTTGGGATGATTTTTTAATATTGTCTCATTTCCTTTTTTGGCAAATTTTAGGTTGTTTTCATCCACTCAATTTACTTTTTACTCTTTCAATGAATTCTCAACTACAAATTCTACCTTCCTAAATTCTTGTGCCAAAAGTAAATGTGTCAATATTAAAGAACCGGAGGGAGTACATTAGTAATTACTTAGTCATCAATTCATGGAACATGAAATACGTATTGTTACTTTCTCATATCGATGGTTGACAGGTTACGACTCAATATATAAGATTATGAATCACCTTTACATAGTACCAATTAGATTTATGATAGGAGCCCGTGATTCTAATGCGTATATCTTTACCTCCAAAAACATCTTTTTTTAAATTAGTGGGTACGTGTGTGGAATACTTCCTCCATCTGATCAGTAAAGATTAGGGTGTTTAAATCGTCCGACCCGACCCGATGGGTCGGGTCAATGACCCATTGGGTCAAAATGGGTCGGGTCGGATTTTGACCCAAATCGGCCCGTTTTGACCCATTTGTATTTTAACCCCATTTTCTTGAAATTTTTTTTTTACAAATATTAATTTCCTCCCTTTCATATAAGGTGAAAGTACCCCGAATTAGAAGTTAAAAACTAAGTCTTGGTTCCTTGATATCAGACAAACAAAAATGGTACCATAATACTTAAAAACAAGCCTCAGCATTGCGGAAGACCACCATCCTAAAGAGTACAAAATTATTCAAGCTTGCAAAATAGCTTTTTTTTAAAAAAATTTGGAAACTCATCAAGGATGAGTAGGGGTTGTTTTAATGGATCCCCAAAACCATAGATAAGCTAAACAGTAGTAGCGTTACAAAAGGTCAATGAGCTTGACCAGGCTATTGACAAAATATGTATAATACAGATTAGATTATGGAGATTTGTAGACCGTGTATCCATTGCAGAATCCTCCACCCCTGTGTTAAATTCTGAATGGCCAGACAGACTACAATTCCATAACCTTCCTATCAAATCTAAGCTGGGAGTCGAGTGTTTCTCCTTCTGAACTGAGGGAACAACAAGTCTTGTCGCAGAAGGAACTTGTAATGTTGCTGTTGACTAGTGACTTCCGAGCTAGTGCTGCACTGGTTCTTCGTGGAAAGTTTCGCCAAGTAATCAGCTGCCCGATTGGCCTCCCTGTAAATGTGTTGGAAAACAAAGTGGCTTTGTTGATTGATGCCCTTGATCTTCCTGAAGAGATGTAATAATCTCCAGGGTGGTTTGGCTTCAGCTCTCAGGATATCAACAACATGCCTCGAGTCTGTTTCAATTATGATCTTTGGGTATCGGTTAAGAGCCCAATACATGGCTATAAAAACTGCATACAGTTCCGCGTGCAGCACTGATGAAAAACTTTCATCCACATACTCCGAGATCGAGTGAATTAAAGAACCCGAAGAGGACCTGACAACACAACCCAAACCTGAATGAGTGAGATGAAAGGAAGCATCACAATTGATTTTAATACCTTCAGGTGGAGGGTTCCATCTAATGGCAGTAATTACCATTCTTGAACTTTTAACCAATGGTGGAATGAGGCCCTCAATAGAAAAGATCAAATCTTGTTGTTTAAAATTGAGGTCATTATGTACAGCGTAAAGATGAAAGGACATAGAGGAAACACATTTCCAGATCATGTCAGCATGGAAGTCCTTATTATCATAGATCATTTTGTTCCTAGCAATCCATAACTCCCAAACTATAATCATAGGGAGGTTACAAAGCAGGGACAACTTTAATTTCGAGAAACCTGTTAAAGAAGAGTAATGCAGCATTCTTGAATGAAAAGAACTGAAGGATGTATTTGGAAGGTTCATTAAGGCGTGGAATTTTGTCCAAACAGCAATAGAAACCAAGCATTTGCTAAAAAAGTGATCAACTGAATCCGAGGAATCACATTTAGGACATTTTGAAGCTAAGTTATAACCCATTCTCATTAGGATGTTGTCAAAAGGCATGGCATTATTCAATAATTTCCAAACAAAGATAGATACTTTGTTTGGAATTATTGAATTCCAAACCTTTGATAACAATGGAATTACGGGTTTTGTTTTCCTAAAAGTGTGATAAGCAGATTTAATTGTGAAATTACCTGAGTCTTCTGGTGTCCAGACCAAGAAATCATTTTCAGCAAACAGTTCAACATTCTCTTCCAGTTTTGAAATCAAATGATGGGGCAAATAATCCGATAGAAGAGGAATCAGTTCATTTTTACTTACCTGGAGATCTTTGATCTGTAGATAAGGTAGGGGAACCTGTACCTGAGGAAGCCATGAGCTCAGAAGGCAACCAGAGCCTAACCAATTAGCTGTCCAAATATTTGCTTGACCATTACCAATGAGGACCTGAGAGTGAAGTTCAGAAATAGTATCTACTGCCCTATACCTGTCCCAAGTTTCAGAAGTTCTATAAGAAGGTGGGAGAGTCCACATGAACCTAGACCAAGGGGATGATCCCTTCTGCATTTTCCACCAAATTTTTGAAGAGAAGGCTTGGACTGAAGTTGATAATTCTCTAATACCTATTCCATTTTCTTGTGTGGGATAACAAAGTCTCTGCCAAGACACCCAATGTCTTTTGTTACCATCTCCATTTTCCCCCCAAAAGAAATTGCTCATTAAACTCTCAATTTTTTCAATGGTGTGAGCTGTTGGAGCAGTGACTGACCATGAATGCTGTGGAATAACACTCAAAACATGTTTAATAAGAATTAGTTTACCCCCCTGAGACAGCCAATTGTTTTTCCAGTTTTCAAGTTTGTTTGCTACCTTATCAATTAGGCCTGAGAAATACTTGTTTAATTTTCTGCCCTTATAGATTTCAACTCCCAAGTAAGACAGAGGAATCAGACCAGGCCTCATTCCTGTGATTCTAAGAAGCTCCTCTTTCTTCTTATTGCACAATTTACCCGAGTAGAAAGAGCTCTTCCTGTAATTCACTCTTTGACCAGTTGCTCTTTGGTAAACATCCATAAATTTCATAAGATTCTTAAGGGTTTTAGTAGTTCCTGAGATGAAAATCACCGTGTCATCCGCAAAAGAAAGCTGAGTTATAGGATTAGTGTTCACTGGGGTTTTGAAGTGTTTTAAGTTACCTAATTGAAACTGTTTTCTCAAATTAAGAGTAAGCAATTCAGTGAGTATGTTAAAAAGGAAAGGAGAAAGAGGATCTCCTTGTTTTAATCCACGAGTTGGCTTGAATAACCCATGGGGGATTCCATTTATCAGTATAGAGAACCAAGCAACATTAAGGTTGTTCATGATTATTTTCACAAAATGTCCATGAAATCCTAATTTTAACATTAGGGAGTTTAAGGTTGACCAAGAGACTCTATCAAAGGCTTTCATCATGTCTAACTTCACTATTAGATTTAGGGATTCATTTTTCCTGTCCAGAAGTCTAGTAGTCTCCTTCATCAACAGTATGTTGTCAGTGATGTCCCTTCCAGAGATGAAGGCAGATTGTTCCTCTGAGATTATCATTCCCATCAAAGGCTTTAACCTCTCTGTGACAACCTTGGCCAGAATTTTATTAAAGAAGTTTGATAAACTAATGGGCCTGTAGTCTGAGAAGGAGGCTGGAGTCTTAATCTTAGGGATCAATGTAATGAAAGAACTTCCTATAGCTCTAGGAATTGGAACCCCTAACTGAAATTCTCTAACAGCTTGTAGCAAATCCTCCTTAATTATATCCCATGATTTTCTATAGAAATGACATGTGAATCCATCCGGACCAGGTGCAGCAGAAGGGTCTAAGCTGAAGACAACATTTTTTACCTCATCTAAGGAAACACATTGAAGAAGGTTATGATTCTGGGAGGCAGTAACTACTGGTTTGATTTCCTGGAGGAGGAAAGAGAGATTGGTACCTGCTAAATCTGAATTTTCATCACTGAGCAACTCCTTAAAGAAGGAAACAACAGACTCACCTATTTCCTTTTGACCATGAATCCATAAGTTGTTTGAGTCTTTGATTTTTAAGATAGCTAACCTTGATTTTTTCTCATTTATGGCCTTATGGAAATATTCTGAATTCTAATCCCCGTCTTTTAACCATTTTTCCCTAGATATCTGTTTTAAAAAAATATTTTCCTCAATTAAAGATCTAGTCAGAATTGCCCTAGCCTTGTTTAAGTCAATTCTATCAGCCAGAGAATGAGATGTATCATATTTTTCCTCAAGAGTTTGTACCTGTGCTTCTGAGATCCTAATGTTGTCCCTAATATTACCAAAAACATTTTTATTCCAAGTTCTGATTTCCTCCTTTAGTCTCTTTAATTTTAAAGCAAACCCGAGCTGCCCAAAAGCCTCCTGAGGTTGAACCCAACTATCCTCAATAAGTTTTATGAAGTCATTTCTCATAAACCACATATCTTGGAATCTGAAGGGCCTAGGGTAAGTGGCACTATCATTCCTGATCTGTAGAAAAAGAGGGGCATGGTGAGGTAGTCCTATTTAGAACTTGGACAGATGACTGGTTAAAGTTTTCTAGGAATGTTTGATTGGAAAGCACCCGATCCAACCTTTTAGATGTTGGTTTTACTGCCCTATTATTACTCCAGGTGAAAGGGTTACCTATGGTGTTTACTTCATTCAAGTTCATGTCATTTATGAAGCTATTGAAGTCTCTAATGGTGCACATCTCTGGATTGCTAAATCCAGAATATTCTGAGAGATCCCTAATGGCATTGAAATCACCTCCGAGAAAAGTTTTACCTATGAGGCATGAATTCCTGATATGATCATACATTTTTAGCCTATCACTCGTGGTTTGGGAAGAGTATATCACATAGACATTAAAGCAGTGGCCATTTAACTTATCTGTCACAGTTAACTGAATGAAATCATCATGCTCACTTACCAAATTAACCATAACTCTGTGGGAATAGAAGATCCAGATTTTCCGATGTGATGTACTAAGACAGTGTCTAAAACAGAATTTCGTTTGATAGACGATTCTTTTATCAATACTGCCTTTAGGGTCAATAATTGCAAGCAAGTCAAGTTTATATCTAGCCGAAAGTCTTCTTAGCCTTATCTCTGAGGTACCTAATCCTCTTACGTTCCAAAACATCAAGTTTAAAAGACTATTTACCATATTGAACATTTTTATTTTGACTGGCTAACCTGCGACTCCTTTTGGGGAGAATGGTCTCTGTTAGCTTTACTTCCTCATTGTCTTGGTCTGAACTTGGGACCATTACTTCAACCTGAGCCAATGTCACTGCATCATCCAAGTAGCAGCCTTGGGATTCCATGGAACCAGTTGGAGCTTTTTCTATGTTTGGTGCTACAATGCATAGGAGTGGATGGAAATGGTTATGGCGCATTTTCGAAATGCGCCGTTTGTTTTTTCTTTTTTTTAATTCAATCATGCATACTCGGCGCATGATGGTAATGCGCCGAGTGGTTTTTATTTATTTTTCCTGGGAATATGCTTATTATTTTTTTATTTGAAAATCCTTACGGGTTACCTGTGTAGCCACACGTGATTACACGTGTCACACGTGGATTATACGCGCTACACGTGGATTCTTATATTAATATATTATTTGTTATATAAATCATTAATTTATTATTTTTATGCTATAAATAGCAATATATTTTTTATATAAATATAACTATTTTATATATTGTAAATGAATCATACTTCATATTTATTTTCAAAGTAAAAATTATAATATTATAATTATTTGTATAAAATTATTATAATATTATTTTTCAAGTTATATATGAGTCAAAATTGAATAAAAATATAATTTTAATATGAACACATTTTTTTAGTTGAATTTTTTTTATTTGAAAATCTTTACGGGTTACCTGTGTAGCCACACGTGTATTACACGTGCCACATGTGATTGCAAGCGCCACACGTGGATTACACTCGCTATACGTGTAACTACTTTAAATGAATCATACTTTTATATTTATATAACTATTTTATATATTGTAAATAAATCGTACTTTTATATTTATTTTCAAAGTAAAACTTATAATATTATAATTATTTGTATAAAAATATTATAATATTATTTTCCGAGTGGTATATGAGTCGATATTAAATAAAACTATAATTGGATTACACGTGCGGATTACACGCGCCACGTGGATTACACGCGCGGATTACACGCGTCACACCTACCTGTGTAGCCACACGTGGATTACACGCGTCACACCTACTAGTGTAGCCACACGTGGATTACACGCATCACACCTACCAGTGTAGCCACACGTGGATTACACGAACGGATTACTCACGCCACACGTAGATTTCATGCGTGGATTACACATGCGAATTACACACGCCACGCAAGGATTACACGCACGGATTACACACGCATATTACACGCATGGATTACACGCACGGATCACATGAGCCACACGTGAATTACACGCACTGATTACACGCGCCACACATGGATTACACGTGCGGATTACAAGCGCCACACGTGGATTACACGCACGGATTACAAGCACCACATGTGGATTACACGCCACACGTGGATTACACGCGCCACACGCGCGAAACGTAGATTACACGCGTCACACCTACCTGTGTAGCTCACGTGGATTACACGCGCCACACGCACGAAACGTGAATTACACGCGTCACACCAACCTGTGTAGCAAACGTGGATTACGTGTGGATTACACGCGTCACACCTACTTGTATATATGAGTCGAAATTAAATAAAAGTATAATTTTAATATGAACACATTTTTTAGTTG
This sequence comes from Rubia balearica, assembly GCA_032355405.1. Taxonomy (NCBI): domain Eukaryota; kingdom Viridiplantae; phylum Streptophyta; class Magnoliopsida; order Gentianales; family Rubiaceae; genus Rubia; species Rubia balearica. Next base: position 2,695 of record JAULKJ010300303.1, on the reverse strand, counting down.
AAATTTATATATTTTTTAATTTATATTTTTGAATAATAGTTATATTTTTTTATAATGGTTAGATTATTTTTATATAAATACTTTCTTTTAAAATTATATAATATAAATAGTAATCAATTAAGTAGTAATATTATACTTTAACTTACATAAATTTAAGATAAAAATTTAATATCATATGTAAATAATTAATAAAATATCAACAATTAAAATTATTTTAACAAAGTATCAAAGTTTTTCATTTTCTTTGCACTTGCCACACGTGGATATTCTGACGGTTAGTTTTGCGGGAAATTGGAAATTAAATAAAAATGGAGAGGATGCGTCACACTGTGTAGCCACACGTGGGTTACACGCATTCATGTAATGCGGACTTGGAAAAGTTTTTTTTAAAAAAAGGGAAATTGGTGAAGACGCATTAGAGTAATGCGTCTTCTACAATTATCAGTTCAAAATAAAGCATAAAATCGAAGACGCATTCATTGAATGCGTCTTCATCGTATAAAGAAAATGGGAAAAGAAAATGCAGGTAGAGGATGCATTCGGTGAATGAGATGCAGAGTTAATCATGCAAACCTTTTATCCCACCTACTACATCATCTATGTTTTCTGATATTATGTATTCGTCGACGTCAAATGTTCAATAAAGTACATAATCAGCACTCAGGTGATGTTCTGTTGAAGGTTGATTCCTGAAATCCCTTGAGATGCACACCACAGAGCACTTTCCAACGATCGCTTCCTAACCATGTACGGAAATAATAAAGGTCGTGTAACAAATCAAGTACGTAATAATGACAGACTGATCTGAGTGACTGAGCAATCTCCTTTTACACTAAAAAAAAACGGTGTACGCCACCGTTGGGCGCCCCAGCCCTCCATCTCCTTTTACACTGCCTCAGTGAAACTCCGTAATAAAATGGCATTATAAGCATTTGCACGATAATTTCAGAAAACTAAAAACATATTACACACTTATGCAGCAATATAAGAAACTTCATAATCCATCATATTCACCATATACATAGTTAGTCCAGTAGCTTACAAGATCATTATCGTTTTCCAGTCCCTCTCCTTGACCAGTGGCAAGAAACACCTCATTCTCCAATGCTTCCACATTGTGCTGCCTAAGAGAGTGAGCTACCTCTGAAGCTCTAAACAGCCAAGTTTGATGAGCATACTCCACACAGTCATAAGCAAAGGATTCATAAAACTGAACCCCTTCATTATGTCTTTCTTTTCTCCCCAACAATATTCAGGCTCGTCTGATTTATCAAGCGACATCTCTTCTTCCAAAACAAAAAAATATAGTAAATAGTATCGTCAGTATAGCCTAAGTGACCAATTGCAAGCAAAAAAAAAGCATGAAAAACCCTAACATGTTGCGCACAAAAAATTTAAACAAACATCAGGGGGAAAACCTGCCCGGTGTTCCAATTTCGCAACAATGATCTGTGATTCTACAAACGGAACGCTAACATTCAGAATTTCGCAATCAAAATGCAAGCGGAGAAAATTTTGTGCGGAACAGGAACGGAACTACAAGAGACTACAATCCTCGTAACTAGGCAAACGAGATTATTTACGCACTAGTTAGTATCCATCCGCGCACAATGAAATCAAGAAAAATTCAACAATAAATTAGGGGGAAAACCTGCGTAGTGCTCCAATTTAGCAAAAAGAATTCGTAGGCTTCAAACCGAACGCTGGCAAACAGAATTTCGTGGTAGAAATGCAAGCGCAGAAAGTTTTATGAAGAGGAACTACAAGACGGTTGTTCACGTGACCATGCAAGCGAGACAACTAACACACCAGTTAGTAGCAAGTACCCATGCCGTTGTCACCGTAAATATTTGAATTTATAAATAAAAATTTGATTTTTTAAATATAAACTGCTACAGTAATTATTTTCAAACTAATTTTTGCACTTCTAAGTTTGAACTTTTCAAAATTACAGGTTTGTATTTTCAAGGGAGCATGAACCTGGGAGGAACTTCCGATTACGGTAGTACTTCGGCTATAATGGTTATTGTCAAGAAATGACATTATTTTGGGTTCATTTTGAGGTTAAATTTGTCCTAATATGCTATGTTATTATACAGTTGTCTATCATCATGTTATTAATTCAGATTATAAAGTCAATACCACTCATTAGGATAAAATTAATCAATCTCAATTCAAATATCCGAAAAGGAAACACAAAAGTCGGTGAACATGAAAAGGGAAACAACAATTTTTCGGCTAGCATCAAACAACAGGAAATGTCTTAGGGTTCTAAGCCTAAGATATAACTCCTTCATCAAACAAAAGAGGATAGCCTAAGAGAGGCCTTTCGCTCGTACGCACCTGGACTGCACTCCAACTTCCAAATGCAATCTCCAAGTTGAGAAATTTTCCCTCCAACCCATTTGTAACTGGCTTTGAATCCTTTCATGAAACTAGAGTCTGATTTCTCTACAATAAACACAAGAAAGACATTAATAATCATTCTCTAAGCAACACGGTTTGCACAATTAATAATAGTGAAATAAACATACCTTCTTTAATTCTAAGCTTCTTGTTTGCCTCAGTCGAATCAAGTGTCCTATGTGCCCACTTGTGCTCAAACAAGACCCACCGCTTCCCTCTTCTTCATGAAACATTGCTTGTCGAACCACTAGCATGGTTTCTCTTCCCCGTGGATTGCCAACACCGTGAT
>JAULKJ010300293.1:0-11621 GCA_032355405.1 Rubia balearica | reverse complement strand
ATTAAAACATCACACCAACACAGATAACAATACTTAAAACCTACACATGAAACATGAAACAGATAACCAGAAACATCAACATCAATATCTAAAATATCACATATGAAAAATAGCAAAACCTACAAATCCTCCTTCCTTCTCGATTGCACCAACAGTGGACAAGTGTTCTTATACATTTAAGAAACTAAAAAAAAACTAAAAAATTAGCACAAATCGTAATAAAACCCTAAGACATCACACACAATCAAAATGAATATCAATTGCACACTTAAGCATGAAAACACAACAAGCATCAAACACTGAAATTAAAACATGACACCAACACATATAACAATACTTAAAGCCTAAAACATGAAACATCAAACCGAAAATGAGAAACATCAACAAAAGTATCTAAAACATCACTGCTGAAAAAATAATAAAACGTACAGATCATTCTTCCTTCTTGATTGCAGCAGCAGTGCGGCAAGTCTTCTTAGACATCTAAGAAATAGCAGCAGCAACACAAAAATTGGCACAAATACGTAAGAACAATTCATCGAACACAAAAAATCAATATAACCTACACAAACCTTAAAAAATTACATGAACCAAAAAAATTAAACAAAAAAATGCATAAAAAATCATATCGAAAACATTACCTTCGAAGATAAACACAAAACGAAGGTCAAATTGTGTTAGATCGCCGGAAATTCAAGCTAAAACCGGAAAAATCGTCGAAAAATGAAGTGCAACTTCCCTGCGTTCGTCGCAAATCACTGCGCACAAGAAATATGGAAGAATAATTGAGAAAAGAAGCAGTAAAATTGAAGGAAGCTGGTTGTGTGCGATTGAAATGGAGGTCGAAGAAAAATGGTGAGGAGAGGGAAGAAGAAGAGGAGTTGCGCAGAAAAGGAAGGGATAAGAGAGAGAAGACTTCACAAAAATGTAGGAGAAGAAGATGAAAGATTGATATTTATACCTAGACTTAAATGTAAATAAACAAAATTTCACATCCAGCCCCTGAACTTTTAAAATTTCAGTTTGAAACCCCATGTTGAATTCTTTGCAATTTAATCCCTGGTCATACTGTGATACTCCTTATACAAGACTTTGTCAAGGATAAAAGGAGGTACTTAGGATGGAAGTTTTTTCCATAAACAAGAAATCATGTCTTATTAAAGGAGATTTTGAAAATTTTCAATATTTCTTCTCTTTTTACCAATATAGAGAATGAAGTTTTCTCTTTTCTCTAATTCTCCATTTTAGAGAATAAGAATGTAGATTCTGTTGGAACGGAAAAATGAGTCAAATCTATAAATATAACTAGAATCTTCATTATGCAGATTCTTATTTTCTATTAATTTTATAGATATCAAATAAACACTTATATAACTCACACTTTAATGGTGTAATTTGGTTAAAGTAACTATTAAAATTGTTATAACAAAATGTTGAAAATGACAACTAAAATATTAATTATTTTAATTGAGTTAAAACACTCATTTAAATTAATGTATAATAAAATATTATTTTCAGATACATAATACATATAATAAATAAATAAATCATTTTATTTAAGAGAATGTCATTTATAAAAAAAACATCATTGACATTAAAATATATTTAAGCTATATATGTTGATATTTTTAATACATTAGGTAATAAAATTGAAATAAACTCCCTATTTTAAATTTTAAATATTTCAAAAGTTAATCTGGTCTAAAATAAAGAGAATTTCAATTGGAATACCTCTAAATTCAAAAAACTAGATAGATATATCCTTAAATGACCTTTAACATGTTTAAAATAGATTTAGTTCCTTAATTCCTTTTACGGGCTAAACTTCTAAAATTTTCCTTCATGATCTACTTAAAAAGCAAAGAATTTTTTTAAAATAATTTAATCCCCAAAATGATCATAGGGAATAATTCATACCTATTATAATGTGGAAAGACATATCCAAAATTGTAGAAATTAGGCTGTAGTAATTATGTATCTAGTCAAAGAGGTAAAATATAACTTTTTTGGATGACTAGCAGAATCTCGTCCACCAACAGCCACCACAAAATCCTGACAAACAGTCGGAAGAGAAGCCCATAATCTCGGAGGAGTTCAAGGCTTTCTATGAAATTGACCGTCAGCTCTTGAAGAATTTAGAAATCACCATGAAGCAGAATGTGAAGAACTCCGTGCATTTCTTAGCCTTTTGGATGTGGTTGGAGCATGATGTGATGGTTGACTTGAATCTCATCAACGGGATTCTAGACTCCACACTGAGGTTAGTTGCAAATCTGGCCAATGAGACCAACTTGTGTCTTCACTGCGTCGAGAGCGACATGTTCCTGTGCCTAGAGTCAGGGCACAATGAGCTCTACTACATGAGGGTGTTCTCGAACAGGGATATTACCTTTCGATACCTCTTCGATAATCAGGTAGAGGCGATTGGGGGCATTTCGAAGATGGTGGAGGAAGTGTGCTTCCGGGCATTTGATGATATCATCAAAGCAATTTTGAGCGCACTACCAGTGGAGCCCTCGTCACCATTTCGGGTTGCTCCAGGGCCTAACCTAAATAAACCAGCAGCTACCACCCAGATTGAGCCCCACATGAGAAAGGTCGAATCAAAGAAGCCCAAGGCTCTAGCCCATACAACGCCGCCATTTGTTCCAGCTATGTGAGCTGCTCATATGCTGGTGGTGCAGAATATCGGCTATTTTAGTGCCGGATCACTGGAGGTGTACGATGCCTATATCAACCATGGTAGGATGCTCTAGGTGCTTCTGCAAGGATGGTTTTTCCACCACAACAATAGTGAGTGTTGATGCCGCCTCTGGTGGTGAACCCTAGCTCCTCGCCGGCTATGCGTTTGGTGCCTGTTATTAAGATGCGGTGGCCTGTTGAAGAGCACAAAACCATGCTGCAACAAAAAAACAGAGACGATCGGGAGCTCTGTAGCTACTTCAACCATATGATGGAGTATTTGCTCAGGGATGAGCCAAATCATTCCTACAATGTGGATGAACACATTATTTTCATCACTCTTTCCAAGTGCTATCCTGTCTATGAGGCTGAAATTTGGGACTTTTCACTAGGTACATACACATTAATTTCTAACTTTGTTCCATTAATTTCTTCAATTTTTCTAATCACGCATGTATGAGAAACTTTGTTCCATTAATTATTTTCTTTGTTTATAATCTAGTCTTTGAATTTAAGATAACACATTTTGGGCTAGCTATCAAGTTATTTTTTATTTGGAAAATCCAAACCCTATGTTTGGGACCATTTTTTTATTACTACAACAATGGGAAGTTGTCGCCGTACCTCTCAAAAATACAATTTATAAGGACTAAATTGCTTTTTTGGTCCCCAACATAGCATCTATAACCATCTTTTGGTCCCCGAGCAAAACCACATTTTTAGTACCCCAGAAATTCAAAGTAAAATTTTCGGTCCCCAAAACGGGATTCTTGGTTGTTTTCGGGGACCAGAAGATGGTATAAGATGTTATGTTAAAAATTAAAAAAATAATGTAGTGTGCCTGAAACCCACCCAAAATCTGGTTTTGGGGACCAAAAATTTCACTTTGAATTTGTGAAGTACTAAAAAATGTGGTTTTGCTCCCGAGGACCCAAAGATGGTAAAAGATGCTATGTTGGGGACCAAAAAACCAATTTAGTAATTTATAATCCCTAAATGCTTCCTAACTACAACTAAGTAGATACTGGCAAATCAGGTTCATTCATGAAGAAGAGGGATTTTCCTAAGGATTTACACATATAAGGGTGGATACTCAGCTATATATAGATATACATATATATAAGAAAACATGTAAAGGGGGGGGGTTGGTTGATTTTTCTAAGTTATGAATTGAAAGACAAAACTACTATGAAAGTAAAGTAATTATGATATCATGCAACAAACTACTAAAAAAATGGTAAAATCACAATTAACAAAGCTTTGGAAGCAATTGATTCCCACTTCCAAATCTCTTATAGGTCATAGAGTCATTGACTCATTAATTTATATTAATTTCCTATGGGGAATGTTATCGCTTCCCTTTTAAAGATCAACATTTATTCCTTCTTAATAGTAATTTGCAAAGACGTTCAACGACCATTTTCAAACCCCATTGCTAAGCACTTTAGACAAACAACGCCTAAGGATATTTCATCAATGAAATTCTATATGAAGAACCATAGATTTGATAACAACTACAAGCATTCTACCAAATGCCTAGTCATTTAACCAAACAAATCATTCATTAGACTAAACCTAAAACAAACAACATTCAAGATTCAACCTTTCATTGCTACCTTAGGAAAAATATGATAACAAAGCACATTAACATACTCATATAGCAAGATTAACATCATTTACCTAACAAGAAGTTATAATTCCATGTTCTTGGATTTTCATGCCAAAAGTGAGAACAAATTGTACACTTCCCTAACACTAACACTTAATCATAAAAACATTTCATATTCTCAAATAACCCACAACATAAAAGAAGTAAACATCAACAGTAATGGAAGAATAAATGCTTCACAATAAATGCTCATGAAAGAGTAAAATAGAGTCTCACTATATGGGTTTAAAACTTCAATCAATTGCTACCAGGGGATGAGTTTAGCTACTAGAAATCATACTAAACATTCAAAGCATATCAAACATAAATCAAAGATGAAACTAGATGGAAAAAAGAGAAAATTAGGGTTTTCAAAGTCTGAAATTGGGAAGAAGAAGATAGGAAAGAGAGAGAATAGAGTGTGCTATTTATAATACAAGAAGAAGGACAAGAGATTCTGGCCACTCGTCAGTCGTGACGCTCGACGGGTGATTAAAAATAGCATTTGATTTTTTTCTTTCTTCTTCTTGTTTTCTAGCTTCCTCTCGACTTTGCTTTTCTTCAAATCGTCAAGCCTTCAAGTCTTCAAATCTTAAAGAGATGAACTTCATGGTCTTCAACGGTCTTCGGTCTCCAAGTCTCGATGTTATTGTCCCGTCTTATAAAATCCACTAGAAAAGTCATAAGAGCATAAAAGTCTCTCTTAGCTTTCCTAAGAGAATTTAAAGGTAAAACGCAAGATCTAGATGAAAAAAGAGCACAAAAGTGAATCCAAACAGCCCCAAATTAAAATATGCACATAAAATGGACACATCAAGCAACAAAACCACTAAGTCAATTTTCTGGCAGCACATTCGGGGACAACATTGAGACCGTCTATATGCAGGATATACAAAAAAATGAGCAGGTATTGTTTGCTACGTTCGTTGCCTGATCAGTTTGAGCAGTAAACACGGTGGTGGGTGGCGGAATAGCCAAGTACCTCATCAATGGAAAGCACTGGAAGGTCCCAAAGTTCATGAGGAAGATCCATGCTTCAAACACTGATGGTGTTGGTCCCTCCTACACAAAAAATGACGAATGATGATTCTGTAAATTGTTGTTTGTTTGGAACATTTATTTCCTATTTCCAGTTTCTAATTTCCTATTTCCATTAGTATTTGTGTTGATGTTTATCTGCTATGTTCTTTTGAACATTTTGGTGTAGAAGTGTTGTTTTAGTTGTTTTATTATCATTTTGGACAAGTAATTCGATGTACAACATAGCGTATTTTTTATTGGATTTTTTTTGGTGTATTAAAAATCAGTTTCTATATTTTAATTATAATTTGGATTGCAAACTAAATTATAACCAAGCCCTTCTTCTTCTTCTTTTTTTTTCAAAATTTTCAAAAGAAAAATTCATTTTCCCTTGTTTTCAATCAAAAATAGCAAAAGCATTCCAAATGCCAAAACTACTAAAAAGCATCCCAAAAACAAAAAATCCAAAACAAAGAACATCCCAAAACAAAATCATCCAAAGAGAAAAAGTCTAAAGCTAAATCCCCTCCTCACACTTAAAATGCTACATATCCCTCAATGTAGACAAAACATGGAAAAAATAGTTGAAATCACAATGGAAGGAAATAGCTCACAAAAGTACGATTGAGCGCAATCATTGTTGGGACGAGGAATTGCCATCTCTGTAGCGCTGTCGATTCTGCGTCTTCCACTCCTCATTCCTCTGACGTCGTTCCCTGTACCTTGTTGCCCCTGGATCAGGGCCTGGGGTACCACAAATGTGTATCTGAATATCATGTAGCTTGGATGGGAGAAGATCAATCTCCTCATCCATCTCACCGAAGCTCTGCGAGATGAACACGGTAGTGTCAAAATTCATGCCTTGCAGTCTAGCGTAGAAATGTGGGGGCGGCTACTGGAACTGGTCGTGCCTACTGTCCTCATATATTGGCTCAGTGTCAGACAAGGGCGGAGACTGTGGTACACCTTGTGACGAGTGTTGAGTGAATGGTAGTGCACCCTTCTCTGCCTGAACTGGCTATGGTGGGATCTTCAGTAGTTGCCGTTGAACATTTGGATGGCACTTTACATCTGCATCTATCGCTAAGTCCTCTAAGAGTGTGTCGGGCTCCAGATTGGTCCGTTGGACATGGGGGAGCCTCGTAAAGGTGACACCACCCTTACTGTACAACCAGTTGTACACCCCGGGAACAGCTATATAGTTGATGAGGTGATAGTTCTTCATCTTCGTTAAGGAAATGAGGTATGAAGAACCCTTGCCCACCCACTAGAAACCATTTGGGACAACTAGGCGTAGGAGCTCTGCCAGGAGGGTGATCATCCCTCCTATGGAAATCTCTCCCTTTGGCTTCTTAGCCACATTGACGACCCTCTATATCCACATCTTAGCCCACTTCCCATAGCCTGTCCCCTCGCTCGTCAACCACAAGAAAATTCTCATTGGGCACATTTGTTGGCTCAGCCAGACAAAGTAACGTGCCCACTAAGAATCTATGCACAAATTTGAGAGCGGGGTGGATGATGATGTTGTTCTTGTCTCTAGTATCCTTCACCTCTTGGTGATGGTGTACCAAAAATTAGATATCCTTCTGGATATCGCGCTCCGGGGCTTGTGGGTCCAACCTTTCCCTAATCTCTGTAGTGTTCAACCCAAAATCAGTCTCAATATGTGAAACTATCATCTCCCGAGAGACGACATCCAGGTGGAAATAGATGTATCTCTCGCATGGCTCTCCATATCCGGTACTGCGCATATGCACCGTGGAGAAAAATCCAAAGTGCACCGCTTATACTTGAGGGTACTCTTTCCTATAAACTCCTCCAATCCTCCTTTGGCGAGGAGGCATCAGACCGGCTCCCTCAGACCGAGAGCATCTAATGCCGTCTTGTGCACAAAACTAGTCTCCCAAATCTTGTGGCTAGCCAAGAAGACCCACCTTTCCGCATAAGATCCGGTAATTTGGGTCAAATCCATGAACCTCTCTGGTGGTGGTGACGGAGTAGGCTCTCAAGGCAGAGGTGGAGGTGGGGCAGAGAGACCTGCATTCCGAACGTCTCTCGGTCTCTTCGGAGCCATGGCTATCAAAATAAGAAATAATGTCAACTGCGCATTGGATATAAGAGATAGGACATGCAATTTTTTCACTAGAAATTATCACTATAAAATATTCAACATATAGGGACAAATATTCAAACATAATTATATAATTTAGTAATCACTGCTACAATGATGTAGTTAACACACTACGGTCAACAAAAGTAACTACAAGGATGCTAGAATGTGTGTATGCCCCTATTTGTAAGCTCCAATGATATCCATTTCTAGATAAATCAAGAATGCCCTCATGTCCAATTCTATAAAGCCAGATGAAATATGCGACTTTTCTGCACATTCATGAATATGCTCAACTAAAGGCTACACTCACTTAACCATATGCACATTCATGAATACATTCGTTCAACCATATGCACATTCATGAATTCACTCACTCAACCCTTACACAATTTGAAATCATCACATAGCCCAACATTAAATGAAATTCACCATAATATTAATCATAGGCATGTATTATCATGTTTAATCAATGTCGGAATATTTAACAATTCAAACCTAGGCTAACAAGCATAATTAATTTCAACTATTTTCACATCCAAAACATGCTATGAATATGACATTAATCAATCCCAAATGAGGTTCTAATCACAAAGATTATTGCACAATATTCCTAATTTTTCCAAATAAAGCATACTACACAAAAACTACAATTCCTCAGTCTACACATAAATCACAAATCAAGCACAAGAAAAATGAGGAATCGTACCAAATAGAGTGTAGGAGGATGAGAAGAACAAGCCCACAAAAGTTCCAAGCCTCAATTAAGGGAATTCAAAAATCGCCCAGAACCTGGGGTTTATGGATTTTTTTTAAATCGGGCTTGTTTTAGGTGTTTGTGGATTGGAAAAATGATTGGGTATTGTTGGCGAAGTGACTTTAGGCCAAGAAATGGTGGTATTTGTTAGCCGGATGGTGTTTGGGGCGAGGCCTGAGGGTGGTGGATATGAGTGAAGGAATGTGGAAGAGACGATGAGTTCTGGCCATTTTAAAAGTCACTCTAAACCGGCTTCGTGAAGCCTTGGTCACGAGTCATGACAAAGAAGTCAAAGGGGCACTTCATGTCAACCCTCTAATCGCGACCTGTGACAGGGTGTCACTGCTCGTGAAAAGTGGGATTGTGAGTTCAAAATTTGAGAACTTTTTTTTTTATTTTTTCACGACAGGCAACGAATACGTCGTGACTCACGATGATCGTCACGACGTGTGAGGAAATTTTTGTGAGTCTTCAATTCTTGGAACTGGAAGCTCAAAAATCACAAGTTTTTTCTGATCTGGTAACGACGTGCGACAAAAGTGTCACGACTCATGAAAAGTTTGGACTAGAAGCTTAAATTTTCATAATTTCTTCTAATTCCATCACGACGTGCGACAAGGATGTCGTGACTCATGACCACTTTCGCGGCTCACCACAGATCTTTCGCGAGTCGTGAGAAGTTGGGCTGGGAGTTCACAGTTTTTAGAAACTTCTTCTGATTCGGTCGCGACATGCGAAGCCTCTACCATGAGCCACAAATAAAATGGACTGGGAAGGGTAAAAATCCCCCTATTCGCCATGACTTGACATATACATCGCGACTCGCGACGAGCAGGCCTTCCTAGTACTTAGAAAACTTCTCAAATTTACCAAATTACCATACTTTTCTCCCTTTCTTGATACTTTTCTTCATCCATCCATTCAGTGCCATGCTCTTCAACTTGCTACAAAATCATGGAAAAATACACCCGTGAAAAAAATAAGGCAAATTAATGAAAATAGCGATAAAACTCAAATTGAAAGAACATCGATAAAAATTCATGAATGACGATCTGGATGATCAAAAACAAGTTTAATTAACGTCATAGGCATGAATTACCTCCCTTATTGGGCTTACTAACAAACCGGATCAGGAAGATCAACATCTTCTCCTTTTTCCGGCACAAAACTCTCATGGTAAGGTTTCAAACGATGTCCGTTGACCTTGAAGGAATTGGCCTTAACTCGATCCAAGATTTTCACCACACCATACGCGAACACCTATACCACTTCAAAAGGGCCGATCCACCGAGACCTTAATTAACCGAAAATACGCGAAGGCGGGATTGAAAAAGGAGGACATTTTGACCCACATCAAACTCCTTCCTACTGACCATCTTGTCATACAAAGCCTTTGTCTTTTCCTTGTAGATTTTGTCATTCTCATAGGATTCTCTTCGTATTTCCTCCAATTCTTGCACTTGTAACTTCCTATGAAAATGGCCTCATCTATACCAAGGTTAAAGTTCTTAACCGCCCAATATGCCTTATGCTTTATTTTTTCACTAGTAAATGGCATGGCTTTCCAAATATCAACCCGTATGGTAACATACCGATTGGTGTATTGTAAGCCGGCCTATATTTCCACAAGGCATCATTTAACCGAGAACTCCAATCCTTTTGGTTGGGGTTAGCCATTTTTTGAAGAAAGGACTTGATTTCCCTATCAGAAACTTTGGCTTGGCCATTGGTTTATAGGTGATAGGTGTTGGATGTCTTGTGTGTAGTTCCATACTTCTTCAAAAGTGTTTCTATTGTCCGATTGCAAAAATGGGTGCCACGGTCACTAATCAAGGCTGGAGGGAGCCCAACCCTAGAGAAGATGTTATCTTAATCATCAGTCTAGTGGGTTTCGTTTCAACCCACTTTTCCACATAATCAACGGTTAGAAGAATATATGTAAAAACACAAGAGTTAGAAAAAGGTCCCATAAAATCAGTGCCCCAAACAAAAAAAATTTCACAATACAACATAGCATTTTGAGGCATCTCATTTCTAGAAGAAATATATCCTACTCTTTGACATTGATCACAAGCTTTGGAAAAAATGTATGCATGTTTATTCAAGGTAGGCCAATAAAATTCACTCTCTAGGACTTTTCTAGCAAGTCTTTTTGCTCCAAAATGACCTCCACATGCATAAGAATGACAACTATCAAGAATTGAATGCACTTCATTATCCCACACATTATACTTTACATCACTTCTTAGCTTATCTTTTTGAGCTTTGGGAAAATAGGGAGGGAATTTACCAGAGACAAGGAAATTCACAATGTCGGCATACAATGGTTGGAGGTTCCCGACTGCGAACAATTGATCATCAGGGAACTCCTCCCATATTAGCTCAGTCATTGGTGACTTTACCTCAACTTCTTGGCATCGGCTCAAATGATCGGCTACAAGGTTCTCTGTGCCCTTCTTGTTTCTAACCTCAAAATCAAACTCGCTCAAAAGCAAGATCCATCTAATCAATCTTGGGTTGACCTCTTTATTTGTCATCAAGTGACGAAGTGCTACATGGTCAATGTACATAATAAATTTGGTACTAAGCAAATAAAAACAATTTTTTTCTACAGAAAACACCACCGCTAGCAATTATTTTTCCATGGTGAAGTAGTTCCTTTAGGCCTTGTTAAGATTCATGGATTCATAGTAGATGGCGTGAGGCACCTTTCCCACCCTTTAACCAAACACTGCTTTGACGGCGTAATCACTTGCATTGCACATGATTTCAAAGGGCATGGACCAATCCAGGGGTTGAATGACGGGGGATGAAAATAACCTTTCTTTCAATGAATTGAAGGTGATCCGCCCCTTCCTTAGCACCGTTAAACACGAGAGGGGACCATGATCAAAGATAAGAATTTGTATGTTTCTCCCATTCCTACCACTATACTACCAAGAATGGTAGATAGTGGCAAGTACTAGGGTCGTTCACAGAGTTGCTAGGAATCTAGTAATCTACTAAACATAACCGTGGTCGGGCCGTCAATCTAACCACATGTTAGGAATAAACAGTATTGTGAAAATACTCATTGGGGGGTGATTTTCAATTATCGACTACAAGCATACAATCAACGGAATAAACAATATAGATAAGCACTCAGGTAATATTTATGTAACATGCTTGATGTTATTTCGATCATCGATTCATCAAGTATAAGAACTTAACCTTATTCTAGTGTTTGTGTCACGTGGTGCGGACAATGGTCAAAACGTTCCCCTATCTGTCAAACAGAGGTGCGCATATAAAATCTTCCATCAGCCTCACCTCCGTAACTAGGGTAGTGTAACAATGGCTATGGCATATTGTGCAGGTCTGATTTTCCCCCGTGTGATTAAGTCCTGGGTGGAACACCATAA
>JAULKJ010300285.1:0-11621 GCA_032355405.1 Rubia balearica | reverse complement strand
ACCCAACCGTCAGCCACTGCGATTCCATAGATCGTCGCCCATCGATACCCATCGACGTGGTGATCGAAGAGGCACTCCGGCAAGATATTTCCTTTCTGCTTTCAAATCTTTGACCTCCCAACGAGATCCGAAAATGGCCCCGACAACGAGCGATGTGACCGCCTTGGCGAATCTCGTTCAACCTATTATGACTGCCATGACGAGCTACGACGACGATGATCGACCTGATGACGAGCAACAGCGACTGCGGATTCAGAGATGGTGGATCTCTATTTTTCTCCCAAAATTTACATATTAGTCCCTGAGGTTTTACTTATCTTTAAAAGAGTATCCAAATAAAAAGTGTTATTAAATTGACCCCAAAATTTTAAACATTCTATTGTACACCTATCTTAGTATATAACATTGCATCTGGTCTCACCATGAGACGGTGTTGCAGGAGACGTTCTCGCTCTCTTATTCTTTTTATCCCTTTTTTCTTGTGTGAATTCTATGAAGAATTAGTTGATAACCGGATTCAGTAAAACTAGAGAGGGAAATATATCACATTAACGGTTGGGAACCATTAAAAAGTAATTAGCGAAATGGGAAATTTTCCTTAATTTCCAATTTGGGATCAACATCGAGATTTATTGGATTGGGTTATGAGACTAATGAGATTGATAATATGATATTACCATTATCCCATTTGATACTGGGAAACGTGAAATATGTATGCCCAATTAGTAGCCCAATCCCATCCAAATTACGGTCGTAAACAAGTTGAGCTGAACTCGAACAACCCTTAGATCGATCTTGTCTCATTTGAAATATCTCAATCACAAGCTCAGCTCGAGTTCAGTCGAGCTAGTAAAATCTTTGTTCGAGGTCGAGTTTGAGTAAAATTAAAGGTTAAATGCCAATATAAACCTGTAAATCCCATAAAATGTCAAACTAGCCCTAAATTTATGATGAATTGTGCCGATATAACCTTCAGGTCACATTCCGGTGTTGACTCACCAATTGGGTCGTTGACTAGACCCCAAGTGACAAATATTCCCCAACCATTTCACCTTAATCTTTTTATCCCTCATGTTGCTTCCAGTCACCAGCGCCCCCGCCAACCACCGCCACCCTCTCCGGCATGCTCTCCACCACCACCACCTGCCACTCTCTCCGGCACGCTCTCTACTACCACCACCCGCCACACTCTCAGCCACCCTCACCACATCCTTACCCCTTTTTCTCGCCACCGCTACCAGCCCCACCATCCCTATCATCTCTCCTTCTTAACAAAAATCTCGTCGGCATCCGTCAAATTCCATGGATCCTTAATTTCTGTGCATATTAACCTTATTCCTTTTTATCAATTCCAAGCTGACATCTATTAATCATACTCCTAACACAACATTTTAAAAAACACGGTTAAACACCAACTCAGTCTAAGGTACATCATTATGCAAAAAGTAATGTTATTTAAACAATTTAGCACAACTACAATATATCAAGAACTTATGAAACAACTAAAATAGAACCATTAAACACAACATGCAATATCTAGAACACTTGTGGGTAGATCGAGGGATCTTACTAGTCGGGGGAGAAGCTGGGGTTTTGATGGAATTGGGGGTGGAACTAGCATGGCCGTTGGGGTTGTCAAAGAGGGAGAAGATCTCGGCCAGGCTGTTGCTAACTATTATACCGACATCGACAACTAGAGCCATGCTCTGTACTGGGGCGGCTCGTTATCTTCCTTCTTGCCTGAGTTTTTTCATCGACTGGGATTGTATATAGGTGGTAGCGGGAATGAGGAGAGGGATTCCAGGGTGTTGGTGGGAACCGATTGAAGAGGGAAGCGTGTCCGGAGGTGGAGGCTGATCGAAGAACGCGGCAGCGATGGTCAATAGGTGTGAAGAAGAAAAGAATTTGATATCAATTTTTTAAATATTTTTAGCAGGGGTAAAATTGTCATTTTATTAAAATTTGATCAATTCTGGCATTGACAATTGGAGTCAACAGCTCACAAGGTTATATTGGCACATACATCATAAGTTAGGGTATTTTAACACTTTCTCTTTTTACAGAATTATATTGACACTTTCAACCTAAAGTTAGGGTTATTTTGACACTTTACTCTAAAATTAATTGGCTAGTCCTCGTGTTCGAGCTCGAACTCGAACTATGATTAAATATATTTCTAAAATAGTTTTTATTTTTATGCATTATTATACAATATATTAAATACTCCCTCCGTCCCAGAATGGCACATTTATTTTTTCACGGTCTTCCATGATCATGTTTGGCCAACTATATCTCTAACTACACACAATAATTTTGCACAAAAAATTGATATTTAGAAAATAGATGTTAAGGCGAACCTAACAATATCTCACATTATATTTTTATTATATATATATATACACATTAATATATAATTAGGGTCAAATTTTGTAAAATTTGACTTGGAAAAAGTAAATGTGTTATTTTATATGGGACGGAGAGAGTATATATTACGTTGGCTCAACAATGAGTTTAACGAACAATATTAGTAGAGGTTGAGCTCGAATACTTACAACCCCAGCTCGAGTTTGGTTCAAGTTTGGTCAAATTTGAATTTGAGTCAAAATTTGACCAACCCGTTCGCGAAAAATCGCAAACAGCTCGATTCATTTACACTCTTAGTCCTGAGAGCTGAGAAAACACTACAACCCAAAAGCCCTGTTGGGACGCTAATAAGTTTGCTAATAGATCTCTATTGGCTTATTGGGACATTTCCACTTATACGACGCTTCTAAAAGTGTCCCATAACTGTCCCATAATTGTGAATGTATATAGATCTCGGGTCACTATATTAAGCGATTTTATAGACAAGATACAGGGTTATTTTTATGCATCCTATTAATTTAGAGTTATTTACATTTATAACCCTGACTTTAGGTTGATAGTGCCAATATAACCCTGCAATCTTAGAAAGTGCTACTTTAACCCTAAAGTTATATTATATGTGTCAATCTAACCCTAACTTTCGAAACATTTGTGCCGATATACCCAAAGTTCCTCTTTCCGGCATTGATACTTTGAATTCCGGCAATGACAAGAAATGAAATGATGAAAATACCCTTGATTAAGAAATTACAAATTTAATACTTAAACTACCAGGATCTTCTTCTTCAAGCTATTGCTCCACCAAAATTCAACACTCCTTCATAGTCAAAAACCGCCACTGCCGCCGCCAAAAATTTCACCACCCCTCCTGATCTCCACCGTTCAGAAGTCAGATCCCATCCTTCTCAACCCACCGCCACCCCACTCAAAACCACTGAGCCCTCTCCCCGCTCAACCCACAACCACCCCGCCACCCAGCGCAGCTCAGCCACCACTTCCTCCTTCTTTCCCGCCAATTCAGTACAGCCGCCGCCACTCTAAGACCGCCGAAAAGGAGGCTCTGAGATCATTTGACGCCGATTTAAACCCTAATCCCAAAACCCCATAGATGAACGTCCACCGCCAATGATCTTCGTTGTGTTTAATGTCCGCCGTTCCCACCATCGCCACGCCGTACTCACTGTTGTTGCCACTATCGCCCCACCGTACCCATCGTCGCCTCACCGTACTCGTCGTTCACCGCTAATGAAGGCCTCAACTCTTTCCCTCTGCTTCATGAACCTGCTTGTCTCCGTCATTTCCACTGTCATCGTCGCCCTTCACCGTTGTTCCCCAATCTTCGATTAAACGTCACTATAGCCCTCGCCCTCCTTCTCCAATTAAACACCACCGTCGCCATCGCCCTCGCCCACCACCGCTTTTTCCCCACCTTTACCTCACCCCAGTCCCTTTCCCCAACCTCGCTCAGCCAAGCCAAGGGAAATTGAGACCCGCTCCCCCGCCGATCTTCTCTTCCCGCTGCCACTCCTCACGCCCTAGCCTCGCCCTAGACTTTCCCAATCCCGTCATCCCACCACCCCACCGAAAACCCAAAATTTTTTCATGAAATTTCAAAGAAAGAAGGAGCGGAAGAAAGAAAATGAACTGAGGAAGAAAGGGTTGAGAAAGAAACGGGTTTGAGAAAAAAAGAAAGTGAACTGAGGAAGAAACCCTAACCCCACACTGCTCCCTTCTTCTTCCCTCACCACCGATTTGGCATCGTTCGCGGTGGTGATGTGAAGAAATAAAATGAAGAAAGAAAACAAAGGGTGTTGGCGGCGAGGGAAGAAAACGAGAGCGAGGAAGAAACTGGGGGAAGAAAAAAACAAAATTGGGCAAATTTTCCCTTTTCTTGTTGTAATTCAAGGGCAAATTGGTCTTTTCAATAAAATTCAGCAGTAAAATGCTTGACCAAAAAGTCAACAAGGTCAAAGATTATTTTGGTACTTTCTGAGATTGCTGGGTTATAATGGCACTTTCAGCCTAAAGTCAGGGTTATTTTAGCACTTAACTCTGTTGGGTCTTTTTTTATTTATAATTATACTGTGACACTTATCATACTGGGATGCTTCAAAGTGTCCCTATTAATAACATACTGGGATGCTTTAAAGTGTCCCCAGTGACAATATATTGAGATGTCCTAACATATTGGGACGAGTTAAAGTGCCCCTATTCATGGATGCTTTAAAGTATCCTCATTCATCATAATACGACACTTTAAATATGTCCTCATTCATAACATATTAGGACACTTTCATGTGTCACATACATAAGGATACTTTCATTGCCAACCTGCATAATATGTTAGAAAGCATATTGCACAAATGCGGCAATAGAAGTAGCATACATCAACTATGACCTAGCTAGTTCGGAAGTATCTCTTAACTTTTCTAGACTCATATGACCTGTCAAGATCTCATTCCCATGAATTTAAGAAATCCTGGCCAAAAATTGTCAAATGAGTCAACCGGAATAGTATGGATCAGTGGCGGAATTAGGACAATATTTTAAGGGGGACTGAGTTACACTCACAACAAAAAATCGGAGTCTAAATCATATTGGCAATTTTTCCCCTGGCGCTCAACTATACCGGCAATTTTTTAAACACTTAATTTGACATATTCGAACAAATTTTCTTAAATAATAAAGTGAGTATAAATAATCCAAACTTTATAAATACGACAAACACTTACAATTATTCAATCTTATTAAATAATGAATTAAAAAATAATATAAATAAGATTATAAAAATAAAATTAGTGAAAAAATCACAAATATAATTCAATTTATACTAATTGAAATAAATTTATGTCTAGCTACGTTCAAATTATTTTAATAATTTAATTGAAATCAATATATATAATTAATTAAAGAAAATATTGCGTATATAACCCTCAGTTTTTAAGTATGTGCATATATAACCCTCTATTTTTCAAAATTGATTATATGACCATGTTCTCATTTGAAATTTTGGTCAAACAAGTATTCTGTCGGAGTTCTACAGAAAGACCGTTTTGCCCTTTTGGAAAAAAACAAAAAAAAACTTGTTTTTTTTAAAAGACTTATTTTCCCCAATCATTTTCTCTTCAAGTCGCGACCCTGGATTTCCTGCTTCACAAGTCACTTTCCATAAAACCCTATGTTTTCTTTCTAGACATCATCAGCTACTCTGCAAGCTTTTCGACTTAAAAACCAACGTAAATCTGATTCTTACATGCAGTATCTAGTGCGAGAACGAACAATCGCCACAGATCAACGTATTGAACCTGTTTCCAGTAATAAAGCTTCAAGTTTTTCAAAAATGGTTAGTTTTAGTTGATACCCAAAATTTTGTGCTCATTGACATGTTTAACCCCTTACGGATTGAAGTTTATGTGTCCGTTTTTGTCAGCGTAGTACCTGTGAAACCCTAGTTGGAGGGTTAAGGGGTATTTTTTGCTTTTTAAAAAAAGTCGTTAACAAATATCAAAATTTTGGTGTTAGGTACATGCGATATGTGTTTCCAGAACATGATTTTTTGGTTTTGTTTACATGTGTGTTCATCAAAATGAAAGAAATAGGAAAAAAACAGTCTGTGCTAGGCATTCGATTTTGATGATTGCATGTTATGAACAGAGTATATGTTTTTTTTGTAATTAGCCTATGAGAATATATTGTTGTTATTGTAGGATGCCCCCGTTTATTTTGGTTACTATATGTTGTTTATGTATTGCCTATTTTGGGTCTTCATCAGTGTTTAACACTGTAATAGGATTTTGTTGAATATTCAACAATTGATTTATACACTTTTGTGGTTGGAATAAATTGGTGATTGTTGAATGTGTTGGGTTTAAATTTGTTGCGGTGCCAAAATGAGCATGCTCTCTGAGCTATGATATTAAGGGTATCTTATGGCTTAACCAATTTATAGTGAAGATTTGATTTTGTGGACTTTAAAGCATGTTAATGAGAGGTAGGTTTGAGACTACTTCATTTAGCTTTACCTCAGCAGTATGTCTATTTTCCACGAAATTGATTAATGTTTTTGTTGTGTTTTCTCAAAGAAAAAGCAAAGAAGATGCTAGTCAGTCCATGCAATTTTTTGTTCACTATCTAACATACATTGTTTACTTGTCAATTTTTTGTGTTCATAGATTCTTTTCTCTCTGGTGAATTTTTTTCACAGTTGTCATTTTTAAAATGTAGCCATAATTTCAAAGGGGTAGTGTAAACTAATGTTCTTGAATATTTATGTTGTTTTGGCTTGTTTTTGAATTTTTTGATGAATGTGTACCATTGAGTGATTGTTTTTTTCCATTTTTTTTGTTGGAATAAATTGATAACCGTTGAATATGTTGGATTTAAATTTGCTACTGGACGAGTTTGATGGTGTATATAGTTTGAAGATACATTTCTGGGGTAGGTAGAAAGTCTTGGAGGGAATTGATCCCTATATGTATTCGTTGGTCATTTTGAAGTTCGATTTCACCGAAGTGTTCATGGAGGATGCGATGCATGGAAGACGATGGAGTTAAAACTGAAGTTTAAGGCTACAAAAGGTGTGGGTATGAAGAAGCTAAATGCAGAGGTTGATGTGAAGATAATGTTCAAGGAGTGTAGAGAGTTGAACGCCATTGAAGTGTTCGGTGAAGTTACGGACAATATGGGAGAGTTCGTGCTTGGTGATTCCTTCATTGGGGATGCTCAAAATGTAGAGAGCAACCAGCAGAATAGAAATGTGCAGAGGAAGAGGAATGTTGGAAATAATTTGAAATGAAGCGCAAGGGCAATTCGTGAAAATGTTGCTGGTTAAGATTTTTAGGTTTATTTGTTAGGGAACAACAACTCAGATGAGTCATGCCACGAGGAAGGAAATGATGAAAATTCATTGGACGAGGCCGATGATTGGGTGAAACGATACACAAAATATGGCAGAGAGTTAGAATCAGATGTAAAAGAGAATGTGATGGACAACGACATAGTCAAGGAGTTTGAGAATGAGTCAGATAACGAAGGTGATTATCACCCGCTAAGGAAGTTTTTAAATCGGGAGGAATTTTTTTTGGAAGAAGGTGAAAAGATTAATCTAAAAATGGGAATAATTTTTCAAACACGGTAGGACTTCAAGAAAGCCCTGGTTGAGCTATCCATTCAAAAGGATTTTAGGTTTAGTTATGTTAAGAGTGAGAAGAAGGGTTACAATAGTGTGCATGGATGAGAACTGCACATGGAGAATGCATAGCTCAGTTCTCCCTGATAGCCTCACATTTTGCATAAAAAAGTTGGATGGTAGAGTGTTGGCACCCCAATATTGGATAGTTAAAAAGATAATGAATACAGTGAAGGATAAAAGAAACATCTTAAATCAAGTGTTGATGGAACTGTTGTTGACTTTTGGTGTCTGACTAAGTAGGCACCAACTGATGAGAGCAAAGTGGAAGGCGTTGGAAATGATTGATGGAAAACACAGAGAGTCATTTGAACTCCTTCCCCAATATTGTTTGGGGCTTATGAAAAGAAACCTTGGGAGTCTAGCACAAATACAATACGAACTGGGATTGAATGAGACTATACCCTTAGTGAAAAGGGTTTTCGTTGGATTCGTTGTGCGAAGAAGGGACATCTTGAGGGTTGTGAACCATATCTGGGCTTTGATGGCTGCCAGTTGATGGGTATGTTAGGTGGTGTGTTGATTAGTGCAATAGGAAACTATCCGGATGGGGGTTATTTCTGCTGGCAGTGGCTTACGTCAAAGGAAAGGGTAAGGACAGTTGGTAGTTTTTTTCCAGGATGATGACTGAATTTTTGGGAGGCTTTGGTGAAGATAGGCCTTGGACGTTCATGAATGACCACCAAAAAGTATAATTATGTCTATTATGGTGGATATTTACAGTGTGAATAAATATTATGTTTCCTATTCAACCACCATTGTGTTAAATTGCAATCAACTTATATGTGAATGAAGCCCCTAATTTGTGTAGCTAGTGAACCTTTAACCATACCGTTTTGGTAGTTGTACTAGTTTCACTTTACAATCTATATTGCCTTGTTTATTTACATGTATAATGTGCCTCATGATCATATTATGTTAACCATTCCAAATTGTTCACTTTCCTTACAAGTCAAATTCGATAACATACTATTAAGCCTTCTTTTAATTTTTTTGCTTCAGGGGTTGGATGAGGCTATTGAAGATGAAGTGCCTCATGCTACAAAGAGAAAGTGTAGAGGATATTTATTCCAATCTCCAGAAGAAATATTTAGCTATTATTATGAAGAAGCTGTTTTGGAATGCTCGATTGCTTACAATGAGAGCGACTTCAAGGAGTCCATGCCCATAATCAAGGCATTATATGGCAATGCGTATAACTATCTTGCACAGTTTGAAGATTCATTATGGGCTTGATATTCCTTCAACAAAATACCGAAGTGTACGAATATGACCAACAATCTTTCCAAATCATTCAACAACTGGTTAGAAAGCATAAAAAACTTTCCTATAATGTCATTACTAAAAGGATTGAGGTGCAAGGTCATTGCGCTGGAATAAAAATAGGTATGAAAACTGTGTTGGCTGGAATACTGTAATTTGTCCTCGGGCTCAAGAGATGATTATGATGGCCACCAAGCAGGCAAGGAGAGTGACATTTTTCCCGTTGTCAGCTATAACATACAAGATTGTCGATGGTTACTCTCATTATGCAGTTAGGCTGGATAGTTTACCTTGTGACTGTGGGGTTTGGGATCATAGGGGCATTCTATGTAAATAGATGGCGACAATGTTATTATATAAGAGGCACCCCTTACATGAATATAGTGATCCCATGTTAACTAAGGCTTATTTTGAAAATGCTTAGTCATATGATATTCCTAGTTTCTCACAAGTCATTTTGGGAGGCTTCCAATGTTACCAAGTGCAACCCCCCCTGAAAAGGCGAGTTGGAAGGCCTAAGACCAACAAAACTAGGGAAAAGTGGGAGGACGAATTGAAAAGGTCCAACACTTATAAGTGCAAAAAATTTGGTGAATTTTTTTTATAATAAGAAGACCTGTGTTGGAGGTCAAACAACCAAAGAAAAAAGGAAGGCTTTGAGAGGGAACTATACTTTAGTTGAGCGGTTAGATATAATACCATTCCCAGTTTTATGATAAATTTTGAATTTTTCCAGTACACTCGATTGACCTATTTTCTCTTACACGCTGGAGAAGGGGATAAATTTCAAAACATACCTGAAGGAACTGTCAGACCTACCTAAAAGAGAGGAAGGTAAAATATATAAAAATCATCGTGAATTACGAGTATTTTACAACTTTACTCATTGACATGTTCACTTAACTTTTTTGCTTTCATAATTTAGGCAAAACCAGTGATTCAAGAGGAAGTTCAAGAGGTGAATTTGACAACGACTGATCAAATAAATGAGCATGTGATGACACAAATTCAGGAAACAAATGACCAAAATTTGACACAGGTAAACACTCAAATTGTAGGTTAAATTTTCTCTTTCTGGTTATATTTATAGAATTTCATATTTCATTTCGCATGCAAACAACAATTGAAAATGTGGGTGAGAATGTGAAAAATATTGAGGGAACTCATGAATTAGAGGTTCCACAACAACCTGCTACAAAACCACAAAGGAGGAGGGGAAGACAAGAAAGGCAACAACAAAGGCTACTGCAATTATGAACACAAAGGTTGCGGCTGTGACCGATCAACCTATTTTGCAACCATAAGTCATTGACCAAGCTTCACAGGTAGTTTCTAATTATTAAATTCTACTCCTCTTTTCATGTATCTCTTTCATATCCTTTTTTCGAAATATAAAAACCAAATGTTGGCCTCAGGTTTTGCAGGAGTTGCCACCATGTGAACTTCAAGGAAGTCAAACCACACCGATCGAAATTGTAATAGAACAGCCCCAGGTTCAGCCTCTAACCAAGAAAAAAAGAAAAATAAAAAATTGCTAAAAATAAAATTCCATCACCATAGGTAATCATCTACAATAAAAATGAATATCATAATAAGTATTTATTCATATAGTTCCAACTGACAAATGTTTACGTCTCTTTCGTAGGAGGTGGAAAATGTGGTTCCCTCACATGTCCACTGTGTGGAAACAGAATATTTGGACATTGAATTTGAAAAGTTAATGGTTGTTGCACTGGAAAATGTCGAGAAAATTTTGAGCAGTCAAGATGCAGGAGAATATACCCGTTCGACAACCATCACTGAACTAGCCGGAGATAGAGTTCATCTAGATAACCATGAAGACCTAGTAGTTGATGAAACCACAAAAAAAAACTATAGTTGAGTACACTGGACCCTTGTTCAATATTGATAACATGATGGGATCTTAGGCTCAATAGGTGGATCACAAATTGGTTCAAGAGGATGAGAGCCAACTTGTTAGGAAGGGAGGCCAAACTTTCATGGGCGTAGGGGAACAACACATTATTGATGAAAGTAATTCTAATGAAAACCCTCTTACCAAAGCTTTCGTTGATGACATTCTGGACTCATTGAACAAGATTGATGAAATAAAGCCTATCCCAAACTCTGTAGCATGGCATGATACAATTGCCCATATACCTACCATGTTAGAAAGAGAGGTAAAATTCCTATAATTCATCCTTTCTGTTTATGAACTTTTTAAACTTTCATTCCTTTGCGTTTGAGAAATCACAAACCCCATTACCTTTGCCTTTTCACTTTCTCGGAAAACAAAATGGTGAAAACATGTATTTATAACCTCTCAGACGGAAGCACGATTTTTGAACTTCCAGCCATTAATCCATTGATTACAAAGGTACTACATTCTTAGTCAATGAAAGTGTTGTTTGTTATTGGGAGGCCGTCGCCGTGCCTCTCAAAGATAGTATTTATAGCCCTACTTGCGGCTATACTACTAGAAAGTAGATAGTGGCAAGTCGGGGTTATCCACGAGGAAAAGGGGGTTTTACCGAGTGTTAATGTAGTTAAAGGCACACGAAAATGTCACTCTAAGTGTGTGGTAACAAACTTGGGGGGTTTGATTTTTAGGAAACACTACGAATACTTTAACTACTAATTTAACCAACAATTGTAGATGACAATATAACTACTCACAAACTAAAACGGAATATGTAATTAAGATGATAACGAGTCTTGGGCGCAATTGATTTGCATTTCTAGTCATCCTTTGATCATTGAATAATTATCCTATCTTTATGCATTAATCACATATTGTGGAGAACTT
>JAULKJ010300266.1:0-11621 GCA_032355405.1 Rubia balearica | reverse complement strand
GTAGATGATGGATGCCCAAAATACTGATACCATAACTCAGAAGAAGATACTGAAGCAACTGTTGGAAGAGACGGTGAAAGACGAACACCCGAATCAAGTAGATGAAGCCAATAAACCCCCCTGCTGTTCACCTAGACCAATCACATTCCTCGTACTGATTTTCTGTAAAATGCAATAATTTTCAGTAACAAAGCTAGACATTTTAAGGCAGATAACAATCTAGAATATGATAGTAAATGACAATGCAGAGAGGGTATGTAGAGCACATGAGTAAGAGTAACATCCCTAAAACGAATAGAACTATAGTGGTTTGCAGAGAACACAGAACCATTAGGCAAAACAACATTCACGGGATGGACAATAGTAGTAATATCAAACAAAGAACCTTTGTCACCGGTCATGTGATATGAGACTCCCGTATCAAGTATCCATGGTAAAGTAGACTTACCTGACCCATGGTCAGACACAGTATTAAGCTGATTAAATAAATGTATGGTCGTACTCCATGGATCATCAGACAGAGCAGGACCTAAATCAGAACGGGGAGGAGCAGTCCGGAATGCACCATTTTCCGAAGAAGGGATGGCAGCGCCGGAAAAAGGCAACGGTGACGGGCGGCCTGCGGCGGCTGGCGGCTTTGGCTTCCTGAGCTTCTAGTTCAATTCTCTGAGCCAATCTGGTACGCCAGTGAGATTGAAATAGGTATCTTTGTCATGTCCCTTGCAATGACAATGTGAATAAATCAGATTCCTGCAATCAGTTGTAGTAAGCACAACTGGGGAAGAACCCGAAGGTGGTGGACGTCGTGCAGCATACGCCATTATGTCAGAAGAAGTGTCGCGAGACCGAAAAATGGCTATGTGATTCTCCTCCCGAGCAACAAGGGCGTAGACACGAATGACTGGTGGTAGAGGATCATTGGTCATGATGTTATAGCGCAAGGTATGATAGCCTTCGTCAAGACCCATGAGAAATTGGTAGATCATGTCTTTCTCACGTTCTAGGAAGGCATTTGCAGCATGGTTGCAGGTGCACAGAGGTTTACAAGCTTCACAGGTGCAAACAAGAGGAGGCCGAAGAGAGTTGTAATCATCGAACAACTTCTTCAGTTTGCCAAAATAAATGGTAACAATCTGACCATTCTGCCGACAGTTCTGGATATCCTCGCGCATCTGCAAAATTCTCGGACCATTACAAAGAGTAAAACGAGCCTTAATCATCCCACAGTTCCTTCACTGTGGAATAGTAACTGGTAGAGGAACGTAATGGTGGATCCAAGGTTTGCAAGACCCAACACACCATAGTAGCATTAATACCAGGCCATTCAACCGCATCAGTATGATTGTCTGGAGGTTTGGTAATAGTTCCATCAATGAAACCATTCTTCTTCTTGGCGAGCATAGCACCGTAAATAGCATTAGACCATTCCAGTTAATTCTCTTCTCATTTAAGTATGACGGGACAGATTGACAAACCCGGGCCATCGGAAGTACTGAGGAAATATGGGTCATGCATAGAACGACCAGTAATGACGGAACCCCCAGCGCCAGATTGTAATTGCAACTGTTTCAGTAAAGCCGCAATGAAATCGGTGGCGTTGAGATTTTGTAGTTTATTTGCCTCGGCTTTAGTAGCAATGCAGGCTTGTTCAGCAGCATCGGAACCAGAACCAGAACCAGACATTGTTGCGGATCAGTGAGGCGGATTAGAAGATGGAACGCAGCGTGAACACGGACCAGGAAATTAAAACCAAAGCTGAACGCAGACCAAATTTTCCAGTGTGAACGTAGACGAAGTAATTCACACTAGGAAATTAAAACCAAAGTTGTTGTTCACCCACTTGCTAGTGTGAACGCAGACCAAGAAATTAAAACAAAATCTGACGCTGTCACCCTCTTCTCAGTGTGAACACGAACCAATAAACCAAAACAGAAACTGATGCCTTCGTGAAAGAAACAACTAAAGGCAACGGACGGCTAGCAAATCGAGCAGGTCAGCGATAAACAGATCGGCGTCAAATGGCAAAAAGAAATCAGCGGCAGCTAGGGAGTAGCAGTGGTGGACGATGATTTCCGACAGCGTACTGTGAGCAGCGGCTAACAAAGGCGGCGGTGTGTGGATCAACGCGCGGTGGCAGTCGGCGGCTCGAAGTATTTGCAAAAAAATTATTTAGATTTTCAGGATTTTAGGCTCTGATACCATGAAGAATATCTACGGGTTAATAATTGTGTGTCTTGTATTCATGTTTTGGATTACATTATATACTAGTACAGAAGACCTAAATTAGACTAGAAAAGGAATTCTAATCTAATTACAAGTACAAGTAATATTACAAGAATATTCATATTCGAACTAGTATTCATATTCCTTAATATTATTACTTCTATAATAAGGATTAAGGGAAGAAATTAAATCAGACTCGGGTAGAACTCACTGTGTTCTCTAGAGAAAAACCGAGAGAGTGGATAAGAAATTGTAATTGGCTCTTTACATACTGTCATATTTATGATCCACAGATGGTAGAGACTATAGATATTTACTTGGAAATGAGAGTAGAATTCTGGTTTCAAAGTGAAAAAAGAGGTGAAGAAATTGACTCTGTGGAATGATTTCAGTGAAGCTTTAATTAGGAGGTTCTCTGAAATAGAGGAGTTTTACAAACTTTTTCAGTGTAGTAGCATACGGTCTTATCAAGAGATTTTTGAAGAATTAATATCATTGATAATCAAGAAACACCCAAACATGTCAGAGCTATATTTCATTTTCAGTTTCATGAGTGGCTTGAAAGAGGAACTAAGACCCATGGTTAAACTTTCAAAACAAGAAACATTTCATGATACTGTAGAAATTGTTGTTTTACAAGAGATGAATTTGGAATTCACGAATAGGAAGTCAAAGGAGGTGATGAATTCAGGGAATCCTACTATAAATTATCTTTATACTCTAGTTTTTAAACTTATTTCTGAGAAGTATGTTGACTGGAGAAGCAATTCTAATGAGAGAAATGTAGATTCAAAGATGTATAAGAAGATTAATCCTCAGGCAACACAATATAGGAGGGAGATTAACCTATGCTACAAGTGTGGTGATAAATTTAGTCCAGGTCACAGGTGTAAGTTCAAGAAGGTTCATCATATTTCTGCTTTGGAAGATGTGAAACTTGGAGAAATTATGTTGGAGGAATTGCAGGATAAAATGGTAGAAATAGAGAAATTCTAGGAAGGGATGACATTACAAGCAATAGGAAAATGGATCTGTAGTGCACAATATTACCATCTATAGGAATCTACAGGGCAGGAGAGTGAATATATTGTTAGATGCTGGTTCAACTCACAGTTCTATGGACCCTGATATTTTGAAAATTACAGATTTAGCAGTAGTGAGTACTAAGCCTTTTTTGGTTACTATAGTTAATGGGAATAAGGTCTATGGTTCATATACATGTCTTGGGATTATTTGGTATGTCAGGAACTTAAAGTTTGAATTTGATTTGAGGCTGATGAAACTGGGAGGAGTTGATATGATTCTTTGTGTAGATTGAATGACCTATTACGGCTCATTGACATTTGATTTCAAAGCTCAAAATGTATTTTTTTTATAGCCGTGGGTACCACTGGATGTTTCAGGGGGAGAACCAAGCTGATCATTGGGAAGATGGGCAATATTTCGATCGGAGGAAAGAAAGGAAGTATGCTGAAACTGAGAGGGAGACAGATATCAATTAGTAAGATAAGCTTCTTGGGTATGGGAGTTGAAGGAAACTAATGCAAACGGGATGCCCGAACTCGCGATGGCTAAGCTGGAAGAATAATATTGATGGACTACTCAATTGACGAACTCGTGAGAGAGGAGTTCCTTTATGAGTTTGCTTTACTGGGTTATAGGGTGGAGTAAGTGTCCACTTGATGAGGAGGATGGTTCCCCTTCATGGGGGCACTTGGAAAATGAAGGTGCAGTGAGATAATGGACGACCATTCTTTAACTTATCCCCTTGGGACCTTTATGGCTTTACTAGCACACAACTAGAGACTTAAGTAGCTCTTTATTTATGTAATACATTCACAGATAATCGGTTTAATTCTTCCTAGGGGAAGCTTTGTAGTTAAGCAAGAAATTTTGTTGTAATCCTTAGTTTTTGTATTGATCTAAGACTATTAAAATACTTAGTGATTTTGTTACACCCTCTTTCCCAACCTAATCTTCACAACTTTTGGTCAACTTTTTCAGGTTATGTTTAACCACCGATCACTTTAATTACATATATTAATGTTATATTAAAATTTGATATTTAGAAAATACAAGATTCAAGAAATCTAACAATATCTCACAAGATGATATTGGTGCCTATATACTAATTGAAATTTCTGTTCAAACGGGTCATGAGAAAGTTCATCAAAAAATGTGCAGATTTGACTACA
Organism: Rubia balearica; assembly: GCA_032355405.1. Taxonomy (NCBI): domain Eukaryota; kingdom Viridiplantae; phylum Streptophyta; class Magnoliopsida; order Gentianales; family Rubiaceae; genus Rubia; species Rubia balearica. Next base: position 7,203 of record JAULKJ010300266.1, on the reverse strand, counting down.
ACGGAGGGAGAATGATTCCTCTTATTTCTTTACTATTAGTGTTTTTTAGGCAATGGTAATATTTCTTCGCTTTTACTAAGTTATCTTGGTTTATCTTCTTTGCGTTTGTAGGCAAGTAGTCTGGTTCTTTTTCTTAGACCATTTTCTAGGCTATTATAATTATGCGAAGCTATTCCGTGGGCTGTGCATGCCAGCAGCCACCTAAGTGATCCTAATCAGGGCCAGGACAGATCGTGCAAACCGCAACCCTCTAACTGATGACGATTCATTGCGTTATTCCTATATCCATGTTTTACTGTTCGTGTATGTATCGTGTAACTCGATCTTTTAGTTGTTTACTTTTTAATCATCTCCAGTAATTTTTCAATTTAACTCTTTGATCAAAGTATGATTGTTCCTAAGTTTACTAACTTAGTCCATTCATAATTCGGTGCGTTTATTTCTGTGGCTAAGTAACTTATACGATAATGACCTTCGTTTAATTATTTTCTCAACGCTTATTGTCATGCGTCTACTTTTCACATAGAACTAATAGTACAGGGTGTATCTTTGTTGCAAGTCATTTTTAGTGTCGCATTTTTACAATTGTGTGAACATACTATTGATGAAATTATCGCTGGCGTGATTGTGCTAGTTTTCAACTCGCTAGCTCCTTTGGGTACGAAAACCGTCCGTTTCCTCTGTGTTTGGCTGTCTACTATGCAGATGGTAGCTTTGGTATGGGCTCTGAAGAGACTCTAGAAGCATCTGTTTTCTAATACATTTAGCATATCTTTTGTTGGCTTTTGTATGGTAGATTTCTAGATTTAGGTGAGTTAGTATTATAATTGGTTTGGATGGTTGTTGTTGGTTTTCTTATCTAAATCCTCATTTTTAGCTTATTTAGATCTAATGGATTCTATGTCCCTACAAGTGTCTAGATCTATGTTTGTGAGATTTCATTTGTAGATTGCTTGTAGGCACTTAAGACTACGTAGAAGGTTATTCGCAAGAAGGGCAGTAGATAATAGAAGTTCATCCACAAGGATGGTAGTATACTGAAGGGCAGAAGCTAAAAACGTAGTAGTAGATGGATGCGCCAAATAAAAAGAGTCGAAGTCCAGAAAACACGAAGACTGGAACGGCCGTGTAAATCTACACAACTCGAACCAAATCATTGTTAGAGGCAACTAAGTCCCAGCATGGGCCGTGTGCTTTTGCAAGGCCCGCGTGCCCAGAATTTGAATATCTGGACCCGCAATACGTGTCCCGCAATTCTTTGCACGGTCGTGCGCTCAGAAAACGAAGACATTGACTCCAGAAAATGGCCCGTGTGCTTTCACACGGGAAGCGTGCTCAGAATACCAGAATCACACCTCCAGCCCATGACCCACTCTATTACCTACCAGGAGATCGGCACGTGCTTCGGGTGGAAGCACGTGAGTGAGGTGCCTAACAGTGCCATGGATTTCTCAGGATAAGATGTGAGACAGTTCTAGCATGTTATCACCTGACGGGTGCAGGAGAAGCGAGCAAGAACAGTGATATAGTGTATCCAGCACTGAGGTATGTGGCGAGGTTACTGGCTACATTGATACTTGGCCATGTAGAGGCCACCACTTCGAACCATGAGGACCGCCGGATTTTCACGGGGTTCACCTGCCCTGATATTGTAGGATAATTCATTTACCAGTGTTGTTGATTGTCCATGGGGAATGGAGGCGAGATAGCAGTTGGGGGTATGATATCGCTCATAGCTCCTCATTTTAACCTCCTGATAGACGAGGGCATGGAGGCGAACCCCAATGCCACATACACCCTCACCTTAAGAGCCTTAGTTGAGGCAGTGATGATTTAGACAGAGGATAGATGGGTCTACTGGCGCTACAAATGCGCTAACTTCATGAGACTTCCCCTAGGTTTGAGAACCAGACTCAAACCATCGTTCTCACTACAACACCTTTTTATAGAGCTCAACCAGAGTGTCAGAGAAGTCATGGGAGGTGCTCACGAGGAGCATGCAGAGGAGGACGGGGACGACAAAGTTCCTATGTATGAGGACCAGGTTCACCCGCAATCACCCCCAGTCGACCATCAGCTCATGCAGCCACCCCTAGTGAACTAGCAGTTAATACAACCACCTTTGTATACAGGCCTGATCCACATAGAAGAGCTATCTTACCATTCTGAGTGACATGGTTCTAGGGGTTCGCACCCTCACATGCACATCATCTCCAACCACACAATTTATTCGAAGATCCAAGCGGACATAACAGCCGTGGTCCCCCATATTTCAAGCCATCCAGACACGACATCTTTATTCCCTCTCACCATGAGTATCACCCTTGGAAGCATCCGCAGCATAGCCCATTTTGGGAGTATGGTTCACAGAGATTCAGACAGTAGGCTTCATCCTACAACCCGTGGGGTCAGCTACAGCAGTATGAGCCAGAGTGAATACATTCTTGGGGATATTCAATCTTCAAGATCCAGCAGGATTTGAAGCGCCTGACTGACAGCTTTGATTATCACGAGATGGAGACGGCTTACATGTTTGACCAGGTGGACAAGCAGCTTCAGTACATGAGGATGTATATGGGTTTATTCCACCATGGCATGAGAGACATCATCTTATAGGATAAGTGTTTTAGGCATTAGAGATAAATACCTCAACAAGATCCGCACGAGCAAGGGTCTGGAACCAAGCATGGCAAACGGCATTGAGGAGGTTGAGTGATTCCAACCTTTCTCATACCTTTGTCACGTGCATTGGGGGTCAATACATGAACTAAGTGTGTGTGTGTGTGTGGGGGGGGGGGGAGTTAGAATACTTTCATTGGGTGGCATCTCTCTTGATTTTATCTTTTATTCATGTCTTATTTATTTTGATGGATGATGATTATTTTCCCTGTTTACTTTCCCTCACAGTTTTTGGAAACTTGTTTTTTTCTTTTTATAACTTTTTTTCATAGGTGTGAAGGCACTTTTTTGTACTAGTTTTGGGATGTTGGAACATTTGGTGGTGTTTTTTTTGTTTTCTTTATTCTCCATGTAGTATGAAGCCTAATTGGGGGAATTTTGTGCTACACAAAAAGTTGAAAAATTAAAAAATATACCAGGCTAAGTCGAAAACCAGAAAGGACAACTTAGGCAGCAATGGGAAAGGCCCAGATAGGTTAAAAAACCTATACAAAAGTGAGAGGCCAAATGGTGTGGAAAAAGGTGAGATGTGAGCTTTGAAAAATTAAAAAAAATGTGAGAAGCCAGGATGAAAACCCAAAAGGGCTCCTAGGAAAAATGAGAGATATCAAAACTTATTTTATGTTTCTCTTTGCTTGTTTTTTGGTAGTTTCTTTTGATAGAGTAAGCTAGCCTCACACATTCACATGATTGAACCTCACTTTTGATTTGCTATGCTGGTTGGTTAGATTACTTTAGTTTCTTTAGGATATGAAAGTGTGAGATATTCTTATGTTTTGGGGGGCTAAGGTAGTCTAGGAATAAAAAATATTGGGTGTTTTGGGGAAATTCTTTGCATGCTAGTATACACTTAGATCTTTTCTTGTTCTTGTTTACTCGAGGATGAGTAAAGGTTTAAGTGTGGGAAGATTGATGAGACACTTAAAGCATGTGTTTCCTAGAGCATTTAGCATATATTTTGTATGGTAGATTACTTGATTTAGGTGAGTTTACATTACAAGGGGTTCAGATGGCCATTGTTGGTTTTCTTATTTAAATCCCTCATTTTGTAGCTTATTTAGATCTAATGGATTCTATATCCCTACAAGCGTCTAGATCCATTTTTGTGAGCTTTCATTTGTAGATTGTTGTAGGTACTTCGGACTGTATAGAAGGTCATTCGCAAGGATGGTAGTAGACTGAAGGCCACGAGCTACATACGTGGTAGTAGATGATGCGCTGAAGAAAAAGAGTCAAAATCTGGAAGACACGAAGACTGGCATGGCCCGTGTACATTTACATGGCCCGTACAACATCATTGGCTGTGGTGACTAAGTCCCAACATGGGTCGTGTGCTTTTGCACAACCCGTGCACCTAGAAGTTGAATATCCGGACCTCTAGTTCATGCCCCGCAAGCCATTAAGCAACCGCGCGCTCAGAAGACGAAGACATCGACTCCAGACGGTGGCCCACATGCTTTCGCATAAGCCGCACACTTAGAAGGCTAGAATTGCCCCTCCAATATACAACCCATATACTTTAGCATGACAACACACTCAGTTTGGTCCAGAAACACCTCCAGTCCACGACCTATGTACTTTTGCATAGGCCGTGTGCTACTGCATGACCCGTGCCGATGTGGCTGCTGGGGTTTCTACTTTGTTTTGGGATTTTCTAAGGCCCATTTACACCTACTATATAAGTAGCCACTAGTCTACTAGGGTTAAGAAATAGTAAGTTCATTTCTAATTCTAGATCTAAGAGTAGGTAGAGATAGAAGGGGGCTATCTTCTTTCTTCTCATTTATTTTTCCTATTTTGGCCTATGGCATTGAATCCAATGATTGTATTGGGTTCAATGTCTCTAGAGTAGTTTAATATCTTAGGGAAATTTATGTAATCATGACTAGATGTTGACTTTGTGAGTTTTTAGATATCCCTATTTTTATGCCTATGAACATGCATGCTTCATTTATGCCTTAAATTATTGTATGATGTGTGCTATGTATGTTTTATGATGCACCCATGGATTCATGTGTCGTATATCATCATGCTAGGCTTGTCATATCATCTTGTGAGTTTTAGATTAGAGTTATTGTAGGTTCGTGAGTACCGGGGAGATGAGTGCATGCATGCTAGCCTGAGAGTACCATCCTGATCGTTGGACTCTAACCTAATCGGCTTGTTGTGTAATAATCATTCATGTTAGGGATATTAGTTTCCCTAACGAGGGGAAAACCTCGATAGATGTGCATAATAGTTTATAGTGACTAGGGTTGTGGTATAGCGACTAGAGTCATGTCAACTCTAGAGTCATCATGAGATGCCAACTCCTTTTCCTCTCCAGGCATAGGGATTGGTGTCCATAGTGGAGTACCCGGGACTCATTGTCCTTACTCTTATATCTAACGGTTGCTACCTACGCAAGATATTGTTCCTTTAAGTGGGGCGCGTTAGCATTAAGAGTGAGACTTACTGGGAAGGAATTGTGGTATTGACAAGGTGATCGAAGCGTCTTCCCTAATTACGGAGGCGGTGTAATAGCTTATAAAGAAGGTGATGTACCTTTATGTGACAGACATTGGAAATGCCCGGCTATCATCCACACAAGGATAGTTTTATATGTCTTACATGTGATAGAATCTAAGATCAAAGTCTTTCATTGGTCATGTTAAGTAAATATTCCCCAAGTCTAGTTTACAGTAGTTTAATACCTCCTATTTGAATGATTTCTTAGTTGTTAGATATAACCCCCCCCCCCCAATCTATGTTTGTAGCACGAGTTATTCCCTACACACAATCAAAGTGACGCCCGGTTGTGAGTTGTGTATAGTTAACTTTTGAATTCTAGTATCTCTGTGGACGACCCCGAACTTGCCACAAACTACTCTTTAGTAGTTGGTAGTGAGCATGGGAGCAGCTTATAAGTTCTATCTTTGATCTTCTAGCACTCTACGGGTTAATTTGAGCTCTCCCAAAAGGTTGGTTCTGTAAGACTCCGTGGGGGTGTGAATTAGGCTATGAAATTTTTCAGGGACTATCAAAACTCATAAAGAAAAATAATTCCCACAAACGACATCATTGATGTGGGAAATTCTTTCTATTTAATGATAGCACTTAGAATTAGCTCACGGAAAGTCCCAGCCTCTTCAAGTACCTGCAAAAGGTCCTTAGGTTGGCCCCTAGGAGGAAGCTCCAACGCTCAAGTCAGTTGTGTTCTTGTCAGTGCATTTTGGGAGTAAAAAGTTACTTACCTTGTCTGGTGTTCCCTATCTTTATTTATAAAGTTTTAATCATGTGATCGTGACCCGTTCCTTACGTTCCCCTCTCTTGGATGATGGTCTCGTAGTGGGTGTTGTGTCGAGTAATGTTTTTTGCTATTTTGTGGTTGGTTTGTTTGTGGTGGTGCGGCATTGTCAGCATTTGTGAATTTAGCGAATTGGTCTGATTCAGCAAACCTACTACTTCGCATGTTCAACTTTGACTGAATAGAACTAGGTAGGTCACATTTATATCAACCCTATCCCAGGTGATGCCTTATAAAACACTCACTATATGTTTGGGAGTGTTTGTTTTAGAGTTTCCAGATTTTGGTATTAACTATAATGTACATGCTTCTTATAAACAGGGCTTTTGTTCAGACAGACCATTGTGAGGGATGTTCATGGTAACATGATTCAGACATATTATGACACTTTAGATTTTTCAAGATTAGAAGTTAAGTTAACTAGTATTGATCTTGCTCCGAACATAATTTTTTCATACAACTGGAGCTCACTCATTCTATAATTTGATTAAATGAATGCAATTCAGACTATATTGCATCCACTTAAAGCATCCTTTCACCTATACTCTAAGTGTGAAGTTTTAAAAGCTAGATTAAGGCATGTAAAAATTTGACACATCCAGGGGGAGTCTAATAGAGTAGCTGACTACATATGGAAAAAAAGAAGAGGAAGCTCTTTTGGACCTTATAATGCCACACATATAATTTCATGCCCAGGAGAACAGACGAAGAAGGAGTCACAAAGAGGTTTTCAAACCGATGGCTCAACAAGTGCAAAACTATTATGTGTGTCCTTTTCGCTGGCTGGATCTCAGATCCCCTCCATGTTTGACCACCAACAAACTCACCCAACGGGTGGAGGTTTGTTTTGTTTTTAAACACATGGAGTGTACTTTTGTGAATATGAATACTTTTGTGAATAGTGTTACCTTAAGCACATATTTTTTGGGTAGGAATTTCAAATCAGCTATTTTGACTTTATTTTGTAAATTATACTCCCTGTCGACCAACCATGGATTTCTACTTGAAAAACTGGTTTTACCATTTTAGATTAACTAGTAATCATATGTTCCTACATAATCTAACTTAATCAAGCATGTAAAGTAAATAATGCACGAGACACACAACTTGGTTACGCAGTTCGGTTAAATCCACCTACATTTGGGGGGCCTGATCCAGTTTAGAATAAATCCACTAATCAGAGATATAGTACAAAGTACACCATACAACTATACTTATCTTCTAATTACAACGTGTGG
>JAULKJ010300239.1:0-11623 GCA_032355405.1 Rubia balearica | reverse complement strand
TGATTTTTGCTCCTCGTGGGATCGACCCTGCTTATCGGTATACTAATCAGTATTTGTCGGGATTGCAGGTTATTTTGGTGAGTAAAACGACGCTCACCAGATGGCCTTTTACAAGGTGATTGAGGAGATTCGGGAGTTGGACTATGTTGAGTTCAAAGTTTAGGTATTAAAGTGCCGGTGGGTTGATAATGGAGCCGGATTTCGTTCGGAGGAACCCATTTGTTACATTTGTGGACCTTACCCGAGTTGGGTTTGAGGATGAAAAGTTCATCTTAGCTGCCCAAGAATTCCATGTTTTTTATGTCTGGGATCCTAGCAACGAAAAGTGGCATGTTATCCTACATGGGAAGAAGTTTTACTTTGAAGAAGAGATTGATTGGCCCGTCCGAGTGGAATGTCTTGAGTTCCTATCTATATTTCCATGTTTGAAGGATGTGAATGGAGCTTTAATAAGTAGACAGTCACATGGCGATGGATTGTGGGTTGATGAGAGCGGTAAAATTGTGGGGTGATATTAGAAAAGATAGGTGCATCTTATCACCGTCGTACATGTAATTACCATTTACTTTTGTGTACTCGCCATTGTACTATCTATTCAACATATTGATATTAATATATTAATTTGGGTTTAGTTTGTTTGTTGTGTCACACGTTTCTATTTTCTCCTTTGTTATATCTTGTTCTTAAAAAAAGTGAAAATGAAAACCAGCACTAGTAATAGAATCCATAACCTGGAAAACAAAGTGTGTGCTCTGTTTCATTAAAGGCACCATACTTTAGTATAATGGCACCAGTTTTAGTACCAGTGCTATGTACTTAGAAAATATTTTTAAACTTTGGTCTCGGGTTTGAATAAAGGACTAATAATATGATTTTAATTTGCGTTAGGCAGCGCCTTTACCAAAAAAGGCACCGGCATTTGTCCTTACTAGCATCGGTAATAGTACCGGTGCTATGTACTTAGAAAATATTTTTGAACTTTGATCTCGGATTGGAAAAAACAAATGAATTGATTTAAAGCAGTGTTATTCAGTTGCCTCAGTCTAGATAGGCACCGGTATTTATCATTCTAGCATCGGTTTTAATACCGGTGCTACGTACATAAAAAATATTTTTAATCTTTGGTCTCGGGTTGGAAAAAATTCAAATAAAGTGATTTAAAGCGGCATTAGACAGCTGCCTCAACATAAATGGGCACCAGAATTTGTATATACTAGCACCTGTTTTGGTACCGGTGTTACGTTCTTAGAAAATATTTTTAACCTTTGGTCTCGGGTTGGGAAAAAATGATATAAGGAAACGATAGGCAGGCCTTAGTCTAAACAGGCACTGGTATCCTTAGTTCATACCCGTGCTAACTTTGCCTCTGTATAAGAAAACAAATCCACATATGTCTCACCTTCCAGTTCACGAAGTTGGAGAGAAAATCTTCTGTACTATCACCATCGCATCATCAACCCAAGATTTCTAAAGGACTAAGGTACGCTATCTTGCAAGCATATTTATGATTTTAACAAGAGAGTTACTCATGCAAGATTTTGAAAAAAATATGTTTGCTAAGCTTTCTCTACAATAGATTATAGTATATGATGCAATGGTGTACATACCATTAATGTAAATTAGTTACAGACTAAATTTTTTTTTGGTCCCAAAATACCATCTTTTACCATTTTTTGATCCCCGAGAGCAAAACCCCGTTTGTTTAGTATCCTACATATTCAAAGTGAAATTTTTGGTCCCAAAAACCAAATTTTTGGTGGTTTTCATCTTAAAAAACAATATTTTTTTTGGGGACCAAAAGATGAAAACCACCAAAAAATCTAGTTTTGGGGACCAAAATTTTCACTTTGAATGTGTAGGGTACTAAACAAACGTGGTTTTGCTCTCGGAGACCAAAAGATGGTAAAAGATGGTATTTTGGGAACAAAAAAATACTTTAGTCTTAGTTACATATCTCTATTCTTAGGTTTATATTGATTTCCACTGAATGTTTGTTCATGTTTAAAACACTAGTATTGTTAAGGTTTTTTTATGCATGAAAGGTGTTTGTTAAAATGCTTGAGTGGACTTTGTAGGATATGGCACCAAAAACTCCATTGAAGAGGACACGCAATGCATCCCCTTCCTCTCCAGGGATTCAATCCAATATTAAAAAACAAGAGAAGAGGTTCATGTTGGAGGAAGCAAGGGTAATTGAACAAATTTACAAAACAAGGCGGCATTTCCCGGAGAGGAGAATAGAAGCATCTCCCCCCTTCGAAGAATCTATCTGGATACTTGGATGGGAAAAGTTGTGTGACACGCCTGCAATGTTTAACATTAGCATAGTGAGTAAGTTCTATGCTAATTTGAGGTTGGTCCGAGGTGGGATGAGGCGTTATGTAGAGGGAAAATGGTCCAATTGACAGTTAAATTCATAAATGAATAGTACGGGTTGCCAAATGTCCCAACCGAGGAGGATTAATTTCTTTCCTTCCACTTCAAGGTCGATGACGGTTGGAATTTTGATTATCCCACTGGGAAGGAGATCGTGAGGACAGTTACTGGAGAGGGAACCAATGCAATTCATGTGTCAAACCTTGTTGGACAAAGATTCCAAAGAAATCCCTCACGGCCGATATGAATGTATGGTACCACTTCGTAGCATCTAGAATGGACCCGGTCATAGTGAACATGGATATGCACAAATTGAGGCTTACATATCTGCACAAAATTAAGCAGGAAATGTGATGGAATGTAGGTCGTAAAATGATGAGCAGATTGAGACAGGATGTGGAGAAATATGGTTGTTACGGTTATTGCTGCCTCATCTCTGAACTATGCACAAAGTGGGTGTCCCGCACTATCTGCACGACATATACGGGAAACCAATGGGGAAGATTACAGTACATTCTTTCTACAAAATGGCTCATGACAATGTGGTTCCTTCATTGGAATCTAAAGTCGTAGCGTTAGAGGTTGGTGCACAAAATTTACTTATGGAATCACATTATCAAAGATCTTGGTGCGATCACATGAGTAAGGTTTTTCAATATCAATTCCCCGATGTGGTGAAAGTAGTTGGACCTTTCCCTACATACCGAGGCCCAGACGTTGGGCAGAGTGATGTGGGGACCAGCTCAGAGGATGCACGAATGTTGGATGAAGAGCCATTCGCTCGATATTATACATGAGTTTTATAAATATTTCATAAACTATGGTTTTTTGCACTCTTTATTTTGTTGGGACATTGAGAACAAATCTACGGTATTTTGTAGACATGATATTATTATTATAACATGGATCGAGCAATATCATGTTTTTAAATTGAATTTATGGTGGTAGAAGATAAGTACCAGAATAAATTGGGACACATTGTCATTTTTGTAAAATCACATCCACAACTTGGCAAAGGGTTATGAAAGGCTTCCATTACCAATTAAAACTCTAAAGGAACAGGTCCAATTTAATGGCATTTAGTTTTAACCATGTTTCGCCACATTTACGATTAGATAATTACATGAATTTTGGAGGGACCTAAGTACAAAAAGCAAAAAGCTACACTCGGAGGTCCAAATTGAATTCCGATCAGATGTGAATCTAGGACAGTAAATCATAATGAATTTTCCATGTACGTAAAGGACAAATAATAAACGATCAAGCAAAAAAAGGTTTCGTAAACAAATATGATTTCCCTTTATTAATTCCAAACTATCTTCCATAATTTAGTCTAGAACATGTACTATCACTTCATAATTTATACCATGGAAAATAATATTATTTAAAAATCTTGTATTTAGGATGTAATAACAAAATTCAAGTATTTTGAAGCAACGGATAACGTGCTCACACACTTTTGGGCAACTAAACAATTTCACAAAATGATGTACCACTTTTCTGTTTTCTGTTTCAAGGACGTTTCATTTACCCAATCATGTCCAAATCACATAGTTGTGAGAATATATTATTTAATTTCACTATGGGGTAGCCAATTTTGCGTTTCTATAATTCCAAGAATCTTGGAGGACCTAAGTGCAAAAGGCAAAAAAATTCACTCGGAAGTCCAAATTAAAATCCGATCGGATGCAATGCTACATTATGAAACCCTGATGTATATTCCATTTCCGAATCTAAATTTATTAATATTTCCTGGGTAAACCTTACCAATAATCCTTCCCATTTGGACTTCCTAGCTTCTAAGTAATCTAGAGTAAGATGCTCTAAGACATGTACTAGCGCTTTATTAAATTTCAAGGAAAAATCCCTTTCTACTAAAAAACTTATATCAACCCATGAATACCCAATAGAAAGTTATTTTGATACAACGAAGAAGGTGTAACTTGGTTTTGGGCAACAACGTAATTTTACCAAAGTTGGATACGGGACATATGGAATGTTGAATTGAATATTTTTCAATGCAACTTCATAACCACAACAACAAAAAAAACTTTCCCCCTTTCGTTGCCAATAAATCAAATATTGCTAAATATTGATGATTACAAAGGCACCAATTTTTCATTGGAAAAAACCAGTGTTGGCTGGTGGTGGGCTTTCAAAATTACAAATTTTCGCCCAAACTTGGGCAGAAAATTCTAATTTTTGAGATTTCCCACAAGGCACCGCTATATATACCATTGCTATATTGGAAAAGTTATATCCCGCCTAAATTACATTGGGCCGAAAACATATTGAGCCCAAATAAAATAAACTGGCACCAGTATTTGTATGTAAGGCCCCGGTATTTAGTACCGATGCTATAGACTTAACCAAAATTTTACAATATGCCTCTCTGTTCAAAAAAATTTTAAAAAAAATTCATTTACAGCAGCCTTGAGCAGCTACTTTAATGATATTAGGCACCGACATTTTAAAAAAATGGTTAAATTACCGGTGCTCCATAGTTAGAAATTTTTTTAACACATTCCTTTCTGCCTGGAAAAAATATTTAGAGCAACTTCGTGCAGATTCCTTAACCTAAATAGGCACTGGTATTCAATGCAACAACACCGGTATTATACTGGTGTTGTGTACTTATAATATTTGTTATCCTCCTAGAATATAGTAGAATTAGAGTAGGCACTAGTAGGTTAGATTAAAGTACTCATGATGGCTCTTCCTATATAAAACATGGCCGATCATCTTCCTCGCATAACAGTCGTAATTTATCTTTCTAAAACATATTCCAAACGGTTTATTCTCCGTCATTCCAATTTAAACCCACATTCTCCACCACCTCGCTATCAGCACTTCTGCCACCCCTTCTCGGCATCGGCAAGTCCACGTCCACCACCACCTCCTCGGCGTCGCCACCTCCGGCACCCCTTCTTGACACCAGCAAGACCACCTTCACTACCTCCTCGCCATTGCCACCTCCCAACCCGTTCTCAGCGCCGGCAAGGTCACCTCCACCACCACTTCGCCATCGCCACCCCTTCTCAGCTCCACCTCCGCCACCTCCACCAACCCCGTTCGTCACCATAGCCGCCACCCTTGCCTCCCATGTCAGAAGCCCTACTCTCAACCCCCGTTTGTCACCATAGCCACCATAGCCGCCTCCCTCGTCTCCCGTGTCAGAAGCCCTGCTCGCCATCATAGCCGTCTCCCTCGTCTCCCATGTAACCCTAGCTCAGCCTCACCGCCACTCACCCACCCCAGCCCCACCACCGCAAACTCTAGCTCAACTTCACCACCGCTCACCGTGAACCCTAGCTCAGCCTTAACGTCGGCGTTGGGGGAGGCATTTTCACGCAAAAAAATTAAGAGAACGAAGAAGAAAAGGAAACATTTAGTGGCTAGTGGCGAGTGGCTGGTGAAATCGAGAGGAAGAAAAGGAAATTGATGATTGTGGGGCTGAGCTAGGGTGGAATAAGCAACGAGAAAATGAAGAGAAGGAAATGAGGGCAGTCAGCGACGAGAGAAAAGAAGGATGAAGAAGAGAAGGAAATAAGGACAGTTCAGTCATTTCAGGTTTTAAAAGTCAACATGGTCAAAAGTTATTTTGACACTTTTTGATACTGCAGAGTTATATTTACACTTTCAACATAAAATGTACGGTCATTTTGACTAAATCCATGTCATTATTTTGGGAAAGCTCAAAATAACCATTAATCCCCCAATTTAATAAAACAAATCAAACCCTAATTTTTAGCTAGCACTTAATTATCGACAACCTTCAAGCTTTTAATATAAACCATATATTGCAAAAATCATACTCTTGTGAAGGAAAATAATAATTAATTAAAGCTTAGCTACTACAGTCCAGGCACATTAATAACACACATCAATGCCTTTGCTTCTGATACTTTTTGACTACCCATGATGAACTCTACACTAGTCATGCACTGGAGTATTTTAAACATTTTAATGTCTCGATAAAAACATTTATTATATATTTGGCACTTGTTTAATTATTCAACATTTTTTTCATCACATTAAAAATATTTGCATGCACTTCGATCCTGATATAAAAAAAAATATGATTGTATATCGGTGCATTTTCCAAACCACGAACTTGAAATCGAGGATATTTATATATGCTAGTAGTACTGTAACGAGAAGATTCCCCGTCATACCGATTAGCGGTTAGATCAATTATATAAAAAAAATTAAAATAAATTAAAGTTAGGGTTAAATGTTTTTCTAACCCTTCCTTTAGGCTGAAAGTGCCAATATAACCCTGTAAAATGAGAAAGTGTCAAAATAGCCCTAATTTTATGAGGTATGTGCCAATCTAACCCTGTAAGTCATTGACTCCAATAGTCAACATTGGAATTGACTGGATTTTAAGGGGGAAAATGGAAAAGATACTTATTTCTTTATTTTTAATTCATGGGTAAATTCATCATGTCCTTAAAATCCGGCCAATTACGGTGTTTTTGTTGAAATCAATGGCTTCCAGGGTTAGATTGACACATACATCAGAAAGTTATAGTTATTTTGACACTTTCTCGTTTTGCAGGGTTATATTGGCATATTCAGCCTAAAGGTATGGTTATTTTAGCACTTTACTCTATTTTTTATGCAAGTTAGAACGACAGAATTGAATGAAGAGATTAAAAAAATTATTAGTGGATTGAATGATTCACTCTTTGACATAAAGGAGAAAATGAAAAGTGAAACAAGGTTTTAAAAAATAGAGGAAGTATGTCCTCATTTGTAAAACAAATTAAAATAGAAGTGTGTTGTTGGTGAAAGAAGTCGTTCCATACAAAATGTCGTGCTTGTATAACTGTAAGTATAACTATAACTACAAAATGATCAGAAATACATGTTAGCAAATGTTGTATGTTAAAGTGTTGAGCAAATTAAATTCTGATACGTGTACCATAAATCACTCATTTCTTCCTAAAACATCCCTACTTTACTAAATATAAAATTTGTAAACATGTGTCGAAATCTGATTTGCCCAATAGAAATAACCGGATTCAAATCTCCGAACTTGAAATAGTATCACCGGACTTCAACCGCGCACGACATACCATTCATGCATGCCAAAGATGATGAAAAAATTGATCTTAAATGATTTACCTTGTGAGAAACAAGAGGATGGTTGAGCGTCTCACTGAAAAGGTACCGGAAAAAGGCCTCCGGGTGAAGGATTTTCCGGTGAAACATTCCGAGATGCGTGTGCTCTCTGATGATGGCCTCCATCGCCCATTCCGCTTCCTCCAGCGTGAGCTTCTCTTCGCCCTGAACCTCCTTCAGGAACCTGTGCAGGTGTTCGACCGTCATAACGTCGTTCTCCGAGTACGAGGAGAAGAGAGCTTTGATGTCCTCCGGCGGCTCGGCTTCCCGGAACTTGAACTTCCGGCGGAAACAGTAGCACACTTTGTAGGTGACTTTGGACATGTTTTTGTGCGGCTCCGGCGAAGGGGATTGGTGCCTGGAGGAGGAAATGGATGTTTTGACTTCTTTAGAGGGACAGAAAGTCGCTGCTTTATCTATAGTTGTAAGCACTGAATGGAATCAGACTTGAAATGATAGAAATATTTGACACACTTTTTTTAAAGATTTTTCTTAACGAGACATTTTTTTTTTTTACAAAATTTCTTCTATTTCTTCCATTTCAACTATCATCTTACTTTTTACTTTCAATTTCATTCGTCATAAATTCAAACCCTTAAACTTAGGGTGTCTATTACTCGTATTATGGGGAAAAAATAAAGGTAAGTAATTTTTTTTAAGAGTTTGAAAATGAATGTTTCGAATTAAAATTTCAAAATAAGTATTGCGTCAAACATACCTGTAATTTGTAAATGAAAGCTCTCTTGTCATACCACTCAATCATGACAAGCTTTAATACTCCGTCCATTCATTGATAATGACACACTTTCTTTAAATGAATGTTTATTTTATTTTATTTTAGCACCTTCCAAATTTAGTAGTAAGGTTGAGATTATTCTCCTCCATACATTTTACTTTTTCGATTTAACATTCAATTTACATCACTCAATTAGAATCTTCTAAATTCTTTTGACAAAATTTGAAGTGTCAATATTAGTTGAACAAAGGAAGTACTACTCCCCTAGTCCCACTCTAAATTGCTTATTTACTTTTTCACGGTATTCTTTGAGCATGTTTGACCGTAAATATCTTTAGTTAAATATAATAATGCCGCATAAAAAATTAATATTTAGAAAATAAATGTTAAGACAAATCTAACAATATCTCACATGATATATTTATTATGTATATATTAATTTATATTTATGGTCAAAGTTTGCAAAATTTGACTCTCAAAAAGTAAATAAGCAACTTAGAGTGGGACGGAGGGAGTATAAGACTAAGTCTAACGGTTAAAGCTGTGGATATCATAAAAAATCTTCATGAAAGACTTTATGGTTTGTATAATCCATAAAAAAGAAAGCAGCACACAACGCTGCCCAAAACTGAAAATTTGAAATATGATGGTTGTATGGATGCATTATATTACTCGCTCTGATTTAGAATAATTGGCATTCATTTAATTGGCACACTTTTTTAAAAAGTAAAATAAGTGAATGAGATTATATAAAGAGTAAAAAGTAAATTGGTTGAATATAATTAATTTTATCAAAAATGGAATATTTTTTAATATTAAAAGACTAAATAAAAAAGGAAAGACAAAGTCTTGGAAAAGATCGTCTTTCCATAGACTTATGGAAATACGGGGTTTAATTGAAATAATAAAAGGTAAAAGGTTTTAGTTGCAACATTAAAATTTTATTGTGCAACATGTAGTAATTATAAATTTTATAACCCGATTCATGCAACCCGAAAATTTTATTTTGATTTCTTCTAATTTACACTTTAAACCTTGGTCTTTACATGGCTTATGGAAAGACCGTCTTTCAAGAGACGGACTCTAAAAATTTTACTATTTTCATTTAACATATTAATTTTAAAAGTAAAATTAATTAATAATTTTTATATTTGTTCAATACATAATAAAGTTTGAATTTCAATGTATAATAGTGACAATTAATAATGTCAAAGATAAAAAATTAATACTCTCTCCATCCCAGCCGAATCTGCATAATTTTGGCCAACTTTCTCACGTCATATTTGACTTTCAATAACTTTATTTACCTATATTAATGGTGTGTTAAACTATGATATGTAGAAAATACATCATGCATGAAATCCAACAATATCTCACGTGATGATATTAATGTTTATATACTAGTTCAAATTTATGGTCAAACATGTTTAAAAAAAGTTGATAAAAAAAGTGTGCAAATTTGGTTATGATAAAAAAATTTCGCATGGCACCTAAAAATATGGAGACGCCTAAATATTGGAGATGCTCCCCCAATGAATTTTGGAGCCATTTGGCATATTGTTATTGAGCTTATGTGGATAGAAGGGCCTTTGTCAATATGGATTTATTGATCTCCAACGGAAATAAAGTTCAATGTTGGCATGTCATTTTTATCATAATGAATTTTTTTAAAAGTATTGTATTTATTTTTCTTTTATTCTAAATTAAATTAAAATTCGTACATATAATTTATTTGTATTTTATTCTCAATTTCATAACAATATAAATATGTGTAAAAAATAAAATACGGACACACATATATAAATTTAAACTTAAAATTTCCTAATAAATCACATTATTTTTAATATTTATATAAATTATAAAAATATCTCTAATTTTATTTTTATATATCTTCAACCTATAGGAAATATAATATAACAGAATTCACACGAATTTGATTGAAATTTTGTTTTCATGGAAATTTGACTCAATATTTAAATTGATTGGATTGTATATGGAAACTTGATTTGAATTAATATGTATGGAAACTTTGATGAGTTGACAATGTGACGGTATAGTGACAAAAGGTCTATTTGAAGGAGTCACTTTAAATTTTAGCCACGTCAAACTGAATGTGCAAGAGACCTTTACATTGGAGATGATTTTTAACCTTGAGTCTCTATTATGATTACATGGCTAGTGACTTTTATCATCTTGATGTTTGCATTGGAGATGCTCTTAGAGGCACTAATTGAGGGTGTCAATACACATATCATCCAGTAAGATTGATGTTTTTCAATGATAGACTGGCACCATAGACGCTAAATTAACCCATCATCTAGGTACGTGGCCAGGGGCCCTAACTATTTAGGGGTCTGAAACAAATTAGAAATATAGATCCCCATATATAGTATTTAGTGTGTCTAATATTTGTTAAATGGGGCCTCGCATGAAAATAAAAAAGAAAATTGTTGAAATGACTAATTAAAACACAGTATAATATTTACTATTTTTTTTCTATATATACGGTTATTTTTTCTTAAAATGAGGGCCCTCTGTATAGTTGATAAGTTGGGGGCCTAAATCGAATGCTTCATACCTCAGCCCGAGGGCTTGGCCCGTATGTGGCAAAATAAACCCATAACCCGCAAGTCAAATAAGTTTCTCCTTTTGTCCCAATTCAAATTGCACACTTACTTTTTTTTATACTATTCTCTTTTTAAAATTTTGACCGCATATTGAATAGATATATGAACAATAATATTATCGTATATGATATTGTTGATTTGACGTGACAAATAGTTTCTAAACATCAATTTTATAATTATCGCTATTATACATAGGTAAACATATTAATGATTAAACATGTTTCTTTAACAGCGTGATAATGATTGTTGTGCAATTTGAACTGGGACGGGGATTATTTATTTTTAAATTCGTATGAATTTGGATAAAATGGACAATGGGTAAAATGAGAAACATGTCAAAAGAGTAATTGAAAAATATGAATTGGGCGGATTGTGTATGCAAGTTGACCACGTGTTTCTTTTATATGGGTCAATATGTGGGTTGAAACTTGCGAATTTACCCATATTACTATAGCATATCTCCAGTTCCATCGATCGGAATAGTATAGGCATTTTCATCAAGATGAATGCTACTACACATGCTCTTACTAGGCCTTCAGCTATAAAGATATACTCACTTTGTCCTACCAGGTTTGGTCTATTTATTTTTTTACGGTTTTCAATGACCATGTTTGACCGTCAATATCTCTAACTACATATAACATTTCTGCATAAAAATTGATATTTAGAAAATAGATGTTAAGATGAATCTAACAATATCTCATATGATATTTTCATTATAAATATATTAATTTTATATTTAGGGTAAAAAATTATC
>JAULKJ010300220.1:0-11625 GCA_032355405.1 Rubia balearica | reverse complement strand
GTTCTACATTATTTGAAGAGCCATCCTGGTCAAGGTTTATTTCTCTCTTCCCGTAGTTCATTACAGCTGACTGCTTATTGTGATTCTGATTGGGCTGCTTGTCCTATCACGCGTCGATCATTATCTTGATATTTTGTGACCATTGGTGATTTTACGGTTTCATGGAAGACCAAGAAACAACCTTCAGTTTCTCATTCTTCCGCAGAAGCAGAGTATCGTGCTATGACAGTTGCATGTTGTGAATTGTTATGGCTTAAGTATTTGCTTAAAGACTTAGGTGTTGCGCAATCTACTCCTATGCGGCTATTTTGTGATAGTCAGTATGCTCTCCACATAGCGGCTAACTCGGTGTTCCATGAACGTACGAAGCATATTGAGGCTGATTGTCATTTTATTCGTGATCGTGTACAGTCTGGTATTATGGCTACTCATCATATTTGTACAACTAATCAACCTGCGGATTTGTTTACGAAGGCTCTTGGAAGACATCAGTTTCATTCTTTGCTTGGCAAGTTGGGCATTTCGGAACTCCATGCTCCAACTTGAGGAGGAGTATTACGGAATAGTAATATTTAGTAATATTACTTGTACTTGTAATTAGATTAGAATTCCTTTTCTAGTTTGGTATATGTCTTTTGTACAAGTATATAATGTACCCAGAGCATGAATACAAACACAAAATTATTACCCCGTAAATTCTTCACTCATACATTGGACAAACGTTTGAACCTTCAAACTAAAATCCTGGTTCTTCATTAAATTATCTCATTTATTATATATTTCCTT
Source organism: Rubia balearica (assembly GCA_032355405.1). NCBI lineage: Eukaryota > Viridiplantae > Streptophyta > Magnoliopsida > Gentianales > Rubiaceae > Rubia > Rubia balearica. The sequence goes on along the minus strand of JAULKJ010300220.1, from coordinate 10,839 downwards.
GCAGATATATTTCTAATTTTTTGGTTTTAAAATTCTAGCCTAGATTTAATCTTGGGAACAGTTGGTAAGATTTTTTTAGCATGAAATTGTTAGATTTTATTTATCCTACTTTTTCCATTCATTATCAATTGAATGTGTTTATTGTTGGGCTATCGATGCATGACTAGTATGTACAACTAGTTTAAATTTGTGGGTTGATTACTTGCTAGATTATTAGGGTGAAAATGAATTGTTTCCCTTTTGTCGTTGTAGCCAACTAGAAGTTTCTAGCATGTAGGTTGATCCCCATAGTCATCCTTAGGGAATACGATAGTGCTACTTTTGTGTTTATGACATGTAGGACATTTAATTGTCATATTGGGTCCCCGTGTTTATTGTTACCTACGAGCTATTATTTAGCATTGTTCTTCTTGACTGACCCGGGGGTAAGGGCTATTATGTGGCGTTGTTCATCTATTCTAGCTATAATTGAGGGGAGGTGAGATATATCTCTACTAGAAAGGTGAGGTAAGCTTTCCACAATATGTAGTGAAAGCAATAGAGTAGGATATTAGGTCAATGATCGATGGATAGTCTAAAAGTGTGATTCAATTGCGCCCAGCACTCGTTATATTGTATGTACACCCTGTGTTATTTGCATGCTAATTTAGTCCTTAGTTCCAAATTTGGTAATTGATAGTCATGTTGTTTTTCCAAATCCAACCCCACCCCACCCCATTCCCCCCTCCCCCTCCCCCTCCCCCCTATGCATTAAGTGACATTAGTGTGTGCTTTTAGCTACGTACAACACTTGATCAAGTCCATTTTCTCTGTGGAACGACCCTTATTTTTTTCCTCTATGTACTCTATTTTAACTGTTAGGAATTACTAATTATATTTTTGAGAGGCACGATGAAGGTCTCCCAGTATCTCGCCTGTAAATTTGCAACTATATTTCAATCTATCTAGTTCCTCAGTAGTCATTGTCGTATAACAAGGGTACATAATTTGTACACGATAACAAGTACAAATCATGTTACTAACGTAGGGAAACCAAAATAATTTACATGGCATCAACAATTATTACTGATAATGGGACCTCGTCTTGTAGTTCAAGAAGCATATAGGATGAATTTGGAAACATGGAAAACTTGATATATTGTGCTATTATCTCAGCTTCAAGAAATAATATAGCTGAAGAAATTCTTGTCTATAGTTTATAATATAATAATCTTTAAATGAAGAAATTTAATAAATATGTAGCGCTGATAATATGCTCCTCAATGTGGGTGTTTCTTGGTAGGACCTTTAGGTGGTGCTGCTGGTGAATCATTCTTCTCTGTTGGGGCATCCGGTTTCTTAGCCCACGACGGTGCTACACCGGGAAGATACTGGTAATCGTAGAAGAGTTCCTTCCCAGCTTCAATGTTGTCATTGGCATAGATACCAATTCTATGATCACCTGCACAAAACATTACCTGCACATATTTTATTAACTTAATCAATCAGTTTATCAAAGCAGAAGACGGCCATACCTTTGCATAACAGTTGGGTTCAAAGGAGTGATTCGCAAATTTCAATTTGTCTCCTCTGCGATATGCATCGAGGACATACTACAGAGATGAACAAAGACAGATTAATGCTCGATTACTGTATTTTAACAACCACAAATCAGAAAAGTTACTTGCCTGATCATTCAAGTTAAAGAGGTAAGAAGAATTAGTGCGATCATACACCTTCCCGCGTTTTTCAGCTTCCCGATGGGATATCACCTCGCCAGTGTACTCCCCAAGGTAGTCATTTTTGTTCACAGGATTCTGAAGGTATTAAAAACCATCTAACTTAAATAAATCAATGATGTGTGCACATAAAAAGCACAAGGGAGTTGATTTAGAACCTTAATGAAGGCTCCCCATCCAGAAACATCAGACCTTCCCAGGAGAATCTATGTTTCAGAAAGAACAATTAAGAGACTGTTTTATCATTCTATACAAATTCATCGTAATCAACAACTCAAGTTTTTTGAATAATTACCCTTCGTTGTTGCTTTAGAAGGAGCTTCATGTTCTCGCACGGACCATCTCCTTGTCTAGGCGGCTCACCCGAAGAGAGATCCCCACAACTGAAGTTAAAAGTGTTTCAAGTCAGTATAACCACTTATCACTAGAAAGAGACCGGTAAAAATGAGAGACAATCCCTGTTAATATTTCAATTTGTATAGCATTTAAAAAGATTCTGTGCTTGAAACTTCCAAATGTCTAATTGCAGACAAATTCAAAGTTCCTGAAAATGCTAATGTAAGGAATTGAGTTTTCTAATCAAAAGTTTCAGCACAAATAATACACACATTGTAGTACAGATGATGCACAAATGCAGCTCACACAATGCACAAGTCATCATAAAACAACATAATAATCATGCTTTATACGTGTGCAATGAAAAAATGCATATTTAATTCAACATATAAATTACCTAACCCAGCAATTGCGGCAAACATCAGGATCACACTCCCGTCCAATGGCAAAGCAAGGACACTGTTGGCTTCGGCATTGACTCTTTGGACAATAACACCCCCTAAATCTATTTTTGCATCTTTTGGAACACCTGAACAAAAATTGCTTTCCAGTAAAACTCTTTATTTAATTATTAAAACATATTCTACAAACAAAAATAAATTTACTCGCCCGCAATATTTTTCGCAACGCGTTTCTGAAAGTAGACATGGGCACTCATGTCCACACACAGGGAGGCATTCACAAGGTGTATACTGTTTGTAAGCCTCTATGTTTTTATCACCAATGTTTCTTCTAACATTTGGTGGAGGCCGAGAGGATTTCAAAGAGAATTTGATCTTACGATTCCCTCTCTTTTTACGAACTACGCGTCCTCTTGCTGGCATAATTGCCACCTGATGCAAAATTTCATGATAATTAGCTCTTTTGACAAAACATAATAAACCACGAGAATCATTTGTAAAAATAGATGCAAGCATTTGTGAGGAAGTAAGATAGAAAAATAAATTAAATGTAAAAAAGAAACATATTTACAACCCTGCGCTCATTGTTGATTCTGTCATTGTTGTCTGGAATTGAGCTTGCAACATCATCCATGTAGTTGAATACCTCTTTGCAAGTCCTCAAACCGGGAAGTAAGTTCCTAGCAATGAGACAACTGCAAAGAAGGATATGAACTGTCTATCACCAAAAAATTAAACACACACAAATCATGTGGCCAAGGGAACAACATACACATGCTTCCATACCTTCTTTTGCCAAACATTTCGATTCCTTTTAATACTAAATCTTTCTCAATAGGTTTCCAGTCACAAGCTTTCTTGCAATCCAAAGACACCCCACCCATACTATCAGTACTTTGAAGAGTTGTCTTCAACTTCTTACTGGAAGACCCCGGTTGGCTGTTATGGTCTAGAAGGTAACACTGATCGCCACATGGGTTTTCTTCATCTTCAAAGTCCGGAGAGTAAGGTCGCTTTTCACTCTGTCCATGTAAAGTAGTTAGTTATTCAATGGGAGTAGACATTAGAAAGAGTGAAATTCAGTGAGCACTGCTAACTCACAGAGTTGATAACAACTTGCGAACAACCGTGCAGATGGCAGTCAAAAACCTGTTTATGACATCAGAAGGAGAAAGCATCAGTACCAAAAAATGTTTCAAATTCCCAGAAGATATCACGCTATCCACATATTGTTCCACTTACCAAGCAGCGCCTGCAAAAAAGATTATCGAAAGAATCTAAAGCTTCACCGAGATGATTTCTCAGAAACCCTTTTGGCCATTCAGAGTCACTTTCCTTCGAATTCTGCCCATGCTCTTGTACTTTGAGAATCTTACAGCGCTCCTACACTTAAAATGAACAACTAAATTCTAATATAATAATACTTAAATTTAAAGTCATTAATGTAAAGCATCATCAAGAGGGGCAACTTAATTGTAGTAAAGTAGAAGCTACGAGTTTACCTGGATTTCCGATAGGGATGCTCCAACAAACTGCTTTAATATTTTGAGTACATCTGCAGTTAAACCAAAATCCTTGTCGGCCATCCTACAAAATTGTTCAAGTTTCGGGTGAGATTTTACATGCTAAAGAACGTCTTCCCTAAACTTATGGAAAGATGAGATTTTATTAAAATAATAAAAGGTAAAAGATCTTAGTTGCATATTTAAAAAAATTATTATGCAACGTGTAGTAATTATAAAATTTATAACAAAATTCATGCAACCTTTGCATTTTAAATTTTGGTCTTTCCATGACCGTTTTCAAGAAACCAGCTCATTTTAAATTCATAATGTCCAATTATTTATGACAAATAAACCAACTTACCGCAAAATCAGGTCTTCCTCTTCGGTGAAGTTGTGTTTTTGTCGCTCTGGTTCTGCAATCTCTTCCTCACTGTCACTGCAGGCGAGGGTTTCAATACCATCATCTTGATAGTATATGATTGTTTTTCCGATCACGGACTCTTCTTCTGGCATCATCTGATTTCTGCACAGAGAATAAAAATCTCAATTCCAAAAGGTACCGTGACAGTAAGTAGGAATTTCGAGCATACCTAGCCAAATAAGTCCATGTAGTATAGTGTGGTATCTTCTCCAAGTACGGGAGCTTAGCCGATATTGAAGGTTCAACCACTTCCTCGTTAGTGCAATCCTTTTCATGGGATACTTGTGGTGGGCTATTTATTTTCATCTGTGGATTATTAATCCTAGCTGAAAGCATCCCACCAGAATGATTTTCCCTTGATGAAGCCAATTCCAAATGCCTGGAATTATAAGTTTTAAAATTCTTCCTATTGGACATAAGTCTTTCCTGTTCATTTTTTTTTCCAAAAGATGATCGATAAGTCCCCAAAACAAAAGGATGAATTATATAATTACATTATGTAATAAGAGAATAGTGAAACTTACTTCAACTGAAGAACCTCTACTCGCTTGAAACTTCTGTTTGATTTCCTTGATCCTCCTGGTTAAGTCCATAATATCAGTTCCTGTCATTCTTCGTAAACACCCTACAAATAAAAGAGCAGATCAAATAGGGTAGCCGCAGATGATTTCAATACTTTTATGAAATAGAATAATACAGTACAAACAATTTTACTCAAAGTCAAAGAAATGTTAGAATACATGCAAATCTTTCAAATGCTACTTCATAACATTTCAAGTTGTTTTAAATTGCTTCTAGTGGTATACTTATATAGCAGGTCTGTTTTCAACTGGTTGTTCATTACATTTTAAAAAAAATCCACAAATATTGTGTGTGTGGATTCATGCATCGCAATTCATATATTAATCTCAAGCACAAAAATGGTGTGTTGGGAGGAAGAGCAAATACGTGCGTGGATATTGAATTAACAAATGAATAAAAAATTAGCCCAATCATCGCATGCAGTAGAACCCTAAATTATGCACTCGAATCATATCCAGCAATACTCAAACAAATTAACTGAAATAATATACTAAAAAAATCACACACTATATTCGAATTTCTAAATTAATGAAAATGAATAAAAACTCACCCGGCACTAGTAGCGACGGTTTGGTCAAGTGAACCCACTAGTCTAGGATCTGCAAGTTTCCTTCAAAAAGGATTCACAAGTACTTCTCAAAATCTTTCTCGCTAGACTTTCTCATAACCTTTGTTGACCACGGGACAGTAATCTCACAAAATTGTAGATTCAATTTTAAAAAATCAATATTTTTGTTCGGGCCTTTTTACTTAATCTTCCAAAGGGCCCAAGTTTCGTACACACTAATTCATTGTGTCTTGCTTTTATAGTATTAGACTTTCCTTTCACTCATTTGTGCGTTCGATGTGGGAAAATTTTATTTGAACTTGTAAAAATTACCTAAAATGCATTCAGCAAGATTCAAATTTGTGCTCGTAGCCAAGTAGAAGGAGTAACTAACCACCCGCTCAAAAGGTTTGTCTCATTTACTTTTCATATATACCTTCACTTCTTTATATAGTTTTTATCTTAAATTATTGGACTAATTATCCGATTTTTCAGTCAGTTTTTTTCCGAGTTAGTCAATCCAAATATTTTATCTTCATATTGAAATTTTGGATTGAATTGTTCAATTGTTCAATTTTTCATTCGGTATTCAATATTCACTTATTTTCCCACCCCTGGACCTATATGATTTTGGGAATTTATTAATGAATACTCATTTAATATCTAGGCAAGTAAACGTTGTCACTAAAAGATTTTTCATCGCATGTATTTAGATATTAGAGTAAGTCCTATTCAAATATATATATATATACACACATCCAATTTATATTTTTCCCTTTCACGACAAATATTCATGAGTAAAAATATTAAAGTTGAGACTAGTAATTTGAATTGCACACATCTAGTCTTTACTTTAACCAAATAGTGATTGTAATCATAGATTTTAAGTTAGCATTGGCAAAAAAAAATTTGTGTTCATTTCTTCTCTCTCCTCTAAAACTCAATATGTGCCTTTACAGTTACTGATAATGACCATATAAACTATTAGTTTCTCACCAGTTTCCTTATCTGACATGGTTGAATCGCCACCTCCGAGTGGTATAAATAATTCTTTCTACCTTAACCACACTTTCCCATTCTCTTTCCACCAAACATCCAATTAACCCCCAATGGTTTTTCTACCACTCAACATCTAGGAGAGATGGATTGCATGTACTTTGAGGTTGGAATCAGTCAACTATCTACTTATTACACCAACTTTTATATAGGAAAATGTTTTCAAGGACAACCCAAATAGAACACCTCAGAGTAGCATTCAATATAGTAGGCTCCAAAGGGAAATACCAACTTCGATCAATTGATATCTTCCGCATTCTAATTAGATTTGAAAATACCGATTCAACACTGATGGATAAGAGAAACATGAACCTTTCTTGGAGCTCTAATGAAAGTACTTTGACAGAATCTAGGTTTTACACCCAAAACTAAGTCATATGTCGTTCCAATTTTGATTATCAGTAGATAGGGACCTTTATATTACTATAACACAGCCTCGATCCAAATTGTATAGGACCTGATATGACCTTTTATAAATTAAAAAAATCATGTTCCTGGAGGTTTTAACTAAACAATCTACGATAATCTGTTTGGAAATCCATTTGCAAATTATCTGCCACAAACCATCAGATTAGATTTGAGTTACCAAAATAAAAGGTAAACATTAAATAACGAAACCTCCTTACACAGTCATTATGGCATTATCAAAATAAACTTTATTAAACCTAAAAACCTAAAAAAGTAATATATTACTCAAGTAAGGTTCAAACCCAAGAGAGTGGAAATTTTATCTCAAAGTAAGCAAAATTATTTCACCAGATTATGGAACTAAATATGGAGGTTTTTAAAAGGTTTGTTTATTTTAACTTATTTAATAAGAACAATAAAACATAGATTTAATCAATAATATAGAAAACAGTTCATTTAACATCAACACATCAGCATCACATATTGATGACATATATCTCAAGTTCATTCAAAACCAATTATTGTTCTCATACTCAACAAATATAGTTACTAGATAAATAGACCATGATAAAATTTACTAGACTAAATTGTTTTTTTGGTTCCCAACATATGTCACAATACCATCTTTTGGTCTTCGAAACCAATACCGCTTACATTCGGTAACCAACAAATACAAAATGATTTTTTCGGTCCCCAAAGGTGGTTTTCAGGTAAGACTAAATGGTTTTAAGATATAACCAGGGGTATTTTCATAGTTTTACTAATTAAATAATTTTTAAAAAATAGAAATCAGTGCTCTCCTGCTGTGCTCTCCTCCGATCAGCTTCTCCATCGCCGGCCACACCTCCATCTCCGTAGCCCTCACCTTCACCATCCCTCACCGTCGCTCTCCTTCCTCTCCACTCTCTTCGTCCTCCTTCCTATCCACTCTCTTCGTCCTCACCCATGCCACACTCACCCTCACCGTCGTCAACCACTGCCTCTTCCAACCAACTCGCACCACTCTCTCGCCAACCATTCAGATCGACCAACTCGCACCAATTCCTGGAAGTTAATATTCTAGGTCTCTACGATTCGAATCGAGGTGACGACAATGAAGCGATGGTGATGTCGAGGAGCCTCGCCTGAGACTAATTAGAGCAGCAGCAAAGCAATGTCAACTTTCTGGGTCTTGAGCGCAGCGGATTCGTGCTTCCGACCAACTCGCACCATACCCTCACCGACAATTCAAATCAACCACCTTGCAAGAATAAGCTTCCAATGGAAATTCAAATTCAAATCCCTAGGTCTCTGTAATTTGGAAACCCGGAGATGAAGAAGCTGGAGATAGTGAAGCTTGAAACCTGGAGACCGTGAAGGTTGACACGCGGGGGTGGGGGGGTTAGCTGGAGACGGGGAAGCTTGAAACCCGCAGAACGAGAGTGCATGATTTAACAGCGGCAGAGGCAAAATATTTTTTCCTGTGGTAGTAGGTCGAAATCTGAACGGAGATGGAGGAGTGACGTTACAGTGGAAACCTAAGCTCACAAGCACCTCAGCAAGCTCGTGGTGGGGAAGAGGTCAGTTCAGCGAGGAATCAGGTGGTGGGGAAGAGGTCAGGACAGAGGGAAATTGGGTGGCGACACAGTGGGAGAATTGAGTGGCAGGGAATTGGGTTTGGGCAGCGAGAATCAGTTATTTTCTTCTTTTTTTAAACTCGGGTGTATAATGGTCAATTCACAAATTTCCAGCCAATTTTACCATTGACTTTATCTGAAAACCATCTTTGGGGACCAAAGAAAATAATTTTATATTTTTTGGTTACCGAATGTACGCGGTATTGGCATCGTGGGTCAAAAGATGGTATTGCGACATATGTTAGGGACCAAAAAATAATTTAGTCTATTTACTATCAACAAACAATCAAGACTCAATTAAAAATAGAAATATAAGACCAACAATCTTATAAGATATATGAAATAATAACCAAATTGGTTATGCTAATATTAACGTCATTTAATTCTCCTTCACAGTACACATAAATCAAATTTCTTACACTCATGCTATCATAAATTGCTACTTAAACAAGTTAATGTTTAAAGCACATAAATCATACCAATATGAATAATACTAATTAACCTAGATGATCAAACTAGATAAATCAGCATAATCCAATGAATTCAAGAATAAGAGAATAAATATAATCTATAACTAAAACTAAAAGAGAAACTTTTTCTCCAAGTGTCACCCCCACACTTAACCACATCAGCATTTAAAATATTAATTGTTAATAAAACATATGTCTATTTGGATTCCAATTTATATCTTGAAAAGTATAAAAGTATTTACCCATCATTAAACATTGTGGGTCGTGACTTCAAAAGGAACTATGAATGATTATACTAGATTCCCGCATGGAAATATTGAACAATTTAGGAGATTTCTCCAACATATTTAATAAGTAATTTGTTCATCAATAGTAATACACAGACGTGCAGTGAGCACAAAAAAGAATGATTTCTTTGCATTTTACTAAACAAGAATAGTGCGCACACAAGCAAAAATGGTCGGTGTCTTCTTCATATCTATTATTAGTCAAAATCTTTGTTTGTTACTTCTTGATAAATTATTTGTATTTGAAATGATTCAAATGAATGCTAAATTAGCTTATTGGTAAAAATAATTCATTACTTCTTTAGCAATTATTGGGAGTTGTAATATTTCAATGGAACGTCAAAATAGCGTATTTGGAGTAGCAATATTTCTTATTTTATCACTATATTTTTTCTTACGTAAAGTATTTTTGTACAATGATTATTACTTTTCTACGTAAAATACTTATGTATTGACAAAAATAGAGTCAATTTTTTCAATCAACGAAATTCATTCAATGCATTATAATATTAATAAATATAATAGTATTGATTTATTATAATTTTTTGTCATGTGTAATTCTCATATAGATATGATAATAGCCCATTACCAATTTAAGTTATAAATTATATTATATCATAAATTTTCATTCATAATCCGTGCATCGGCACGAGTGTTTTCTAGTAAATATAAATAAATGAACGAGGGTTTAGAATCTCAAAACCAGGTCAGCAATGACTTTAATCTTCAATGAAACTAAAATTGTATTTCTCCGTAGGAAAATCAAAAGAATATATAAAATATTATATTTTGAAAGAAAAAATTATATGAATTGATTAGTATCTAACTCTATGGAAACCTAAGCTTAAATACTTGTGAAAATCTAACAAAAAAAGGAATGAAAGAATTCACCTAATTGAAATCTAATTCTACTAAAACATAAAAAGGAAATATAAACCCGTCAAGAATGAGTTTCTACATAGATTAGAAAAAGGATATCAATCTGAACATTAATGGAATTCCGAAAAAGACGGAGAATTAATTCAAAATTAGACATTCAAACCAGGACCACCTTGTTGCTGCCCTTTTGTTATAAATTCTAAATATTCTTCCCACATTCTTAAATATTGCATTGTCCTCAACGCAAATAAAATCATTGAAAAATGCAGCAAAAATAATAAAACAAATTGAGGTGGTGAATGAAAGCCATAGTGTTTGAAAAATTCCACTTGACGTCGCGAAAATTCAAATTTTGTTCAGACATGTGTTCTTCTTGATTCAGCATATCTCGCATGTCCTTCCCAATTCAGTCTTCTACACATATATCTCGTCAGTTTGTGGAGACAAACGATCAATATATCCAGGCAAATCATCATCGACTAAGGAATGGTCGTCATATGCACCAAATAGACCAGCTTCAAACTCCTTGGCATGACCATACTTCATCTCTTCATCAACATTATCCTCTACGTCATCTCTAATAATGTAGAAATCACTAGTAGGCCCAATAGGA
>JAULKJ010300219.1:0-20466 GCA_032355405.1 Rubia balearica | reverse complement strand
TTTGCAAAATGGGATCGTAGGCGTACATTTATGAATTATGTGCCCCTATCACTTTGAAAACCTTTGATCAAACAAGAAAAATGGTTTTCCACCAAGTTCTGAAACTGCAAGAACGTCTCAAAGAAATATGATTTTTGCGCCAATGGATAGTACTAAGTAAATCATGAGAAATCATCAACAAAGATGGCATAGTAGGAAAATTCACTCTCAAATAAAACTGGAGCAGGGCCCCATAAAATCCCAATGCACTAAATTAAGGACATCTTGTGCATGTCTAGGATTGTCCACAAAAAAACCTTTACCTTTCGTCATATCACAAGGCGAACAAAAAATAGCTTTAGGCGGTAAAGAAACAACCTCAACAAGATTCAGTTTATTTAACGACGAAACAACTGAAAGGCAATTATGGCCTAGTCCAGCATGCCAAATATAAAAAGAAGCTTTATGTTTATTAGCTTGAACAAAAGCAACAAAAGCAACACCAGATCTCTTAAGCACATAAAGACCACAATCACATCGACCTTGGCCCATGACCTCCTTTGTGAACCCGTTCTGAATCACCAATGAATTTTCATCAAAAGAAATCATATCATTCAAATCCTTCGTTAGTTTACTAATGGAAAGTAGGTTTTTTGTAACATCGGGGACCACCAACACATCAAATAAAGATAAATTAAGAGAAAATTGACGATGGCAAACATGAGTAATAGGAATAGAGCAACCATTAGCAATGGTGTCTAAACATTTACCAGTGTAGGGGAAAACATTGTCCAGGCTAGAGGAAGTGGAAGCCATATGATTTGGTGCACTAGAGTCTAAGTACAAGTCATAGGCGACTTCTATGTCATATAGTTGCCGGAATTAAGTTTAATTGGCTAAATATGAATAAGGGCAGAGTAGCTTAATGGGTTGTCTGCCATTTAAGAAAATGAAGGTTCAAGATTTTAGAAATGGCTGAAAGAACGACAAGGATGGATTTTTGGAAGACGAAACAAAGAATCGATTACCCGTATGATACCATGAAAGTAAATGATTCATCATAGTTAGTGTGTTTGTCGTATTGAGAATAAGTAGAATACATTGGGTTAGTTACATTGAATTTAGACTGTTCTATATATGTACGACATCAATCATGATCAATAGAAGATCAGTCAAGATATGATTCTATCAACTCAATCACTAATAGTGTTCAGAAAAGATCTGGGTGGATAAAACTGTTCTTAAGAGATGGGTGGCCAAAAGTATCTTTATAAATTGTGAGTGATATGCGAAAAGTACACATTTTTTAAACCCGCCCTCTCCAGCTAAAGCTTCGCCACTCGGTCGCCATCGTGGTGCCAGTCTTCATCACAGTTTTTTTCCTCATCTCAAGCACGATCTCCATCTCCGGATGAGATAGCTGGTTATTCGTTCGGAGCGCTCCAAACTACTTATTACTCAAAGATGACGTCACATTGTACACAATTTCGTTGAACTGCTCGTTGGCGCGGTGACTGACATTCATCGTGTATGCCATGTTGTTCCACCAATTTATTTTCAATTTTTAAAAAATGAAGACTGTAAAATAGGGTAGTTATTAAGCAGACTAAGTTTACCACAATAGAAAATTAACCGGTAAAATAGCGATCGAAGGCACGAAGATGAGTAGTTAATACCTAAGTGATACTAAATAGAGAGGCTCGACGAAGGGGGGTAGCATATAGGTTTTGAAAGCATTGAAGCCTTCGTTGAAATCGAGCGAGACAGAGCGCATGATAGGGGGTAGCCGAGAGCATGACGAGGGTAGTCGAGCGAGACAGATGCATTTTTTAAGGTTCTGCAGCGATGGCCATAATATGATGTCAGAGGAATAATATGAGTTGTTTAGAGCGTGGAAAAAAGAGTATGATAGCGGAACCATCATGCAAATTAGTGGTCGAAGATAAAGTCTAAAAGTGTGAAGAGCAGCAAATAAAGTTCCACAACGTTGGCAAAGCGATGGAGCTTTTGCTGGATATGACTAGGGGTGACAAAATAGACCCGTAATTCTCGGGTCAAGTGGTTTATCTAATTTTAAACCCGTATGGGTATGAGTAAAATGGGTAATGGGTTAAATGGGTAATGAGTCAAATGGTTAATTGAAAAATATGTGTTGAACGGGTTGAGTTTGTGAGTTGACCGCGGGTTTACCCATATGGGTTAAAAATCGCGGGTTTACCCATATGAGTTGGTATATAAACATATATGGGTCCATATATGGGTTGAAACTCACGGGTTTACCCATATGGGTCAATATATAGGTTGAAACCTGCGGGTTTTACCCATATGTGTTGATACATAAATTTATATGGGTTTATATATAGGTTGAAACCCGCAGGTTTATCCATTTTTACCCATGAGTTGAATGACTTTCAACCCGCGGATTGAGCGGGTTTCAACTCGACCCATTTTTATCCGACCCATTTTTTACCCATCATAAAATGGGTAAAAATGGGTCATACCCATATTTTTTAATAACCCATTTTACCAAACCCGTATTTGACCCGTTCGCCTATTTGCCACCCCTAGATATGACGCGTTGATAAATTTGTACTTTTGGCCATTTTTATTAATATCACTTATCATTTTATATATATCACTCACCATTTTTATAGATACTTTTTACCACCCATATGTTTTGGAACACTTTTGGCCACCCATTTTCTTTAACACTTTTGACCACTCACTTAGGGAAAAAATATACTATTTTGCCCCTAAAAATATCACACGGATCGCACGTGAGGCAACAAAACTCCAACTTGTCTGATTGACTTAGCAGAAGTGTTACGACTTAGCATTTTAATTAATTATGTGGCCAAAAGTGTTCCAAAACATGATGTCAAAAAGTGAACGTTGACGAGAGCTCAGTGGCTACACAAGTCGTTAACCTAACCTTTATCAGACATCAATATGTAGCGTTATCTTGACGTTAATTGAGTTTTGACTAGTTCATGTGTATTTTAATTACTTATCTAAAATAGTTAAATACCAATCGATGAGTGCATAAATCTTTATGAAAAAATATGATTCAAATAGTTTAACAATAATCTAATTAATGATAATGTATCAGTGGCTACACAGTAAAGTCAGGGTATCAAGCTTATGAAAGAAGAGGCAAGCAGTCAAATAATAACACAAGAATAACTGCTAGCTAGACAAAATTCTGTAAAATACCCATCTCCAGAAGAGTCCCCTTGTTCGTAGGGCGAGCCCTCACAAATGCAATTCCTACAACAAAAAATCTACAATATGAAGAATTATATGTTACATACTCCTAAGATAATGAAGTGTTTTGAAGCATTTTGCTCGTTTTGCTAATGAGACAATTTTGGGAGCCAGGAAAGACCGTCCACTCCATGGGTGGTTTATTATAGGGGAAAAAAAAGGAGAGGCCATGTTCTAGGCCAGATTGTCTGCTGATCCAGTTCAAGCGTAACGCAGTCTCCATTCTTGTTTCTCTTTTGGTCATTTGATAACTTTGGCATTGTGCGGTAAATCTCAATTTTATTAATACCAACACTTGTGTTAGACAGTTTCATAAAATTATGGTGAGATCATTAGACATTTAATTTGCTATAAGAATCAAAATGGAATTATTATATAATAGAAAATATTTTGTTCTTTATTCAGATTTCATTCCCTCTTTCTCAAAACACTTATTTCTTCTAATAACTATAAAAAATCTCTCCTATAATTTCCATTAATTTTCTCCCTTCAATAGATGAATTTTTTTGTTGGTTTAACTTTTATTCCGAGTATCCGACGTTCTCAAAGTAAGATTTTGTTTAACCGGATCAATTTTTTGGTTTTTCTTCACTGCATTTTTCCGGTGCAACCATGCGTCGTCTTTCCAGCCATGCATCATCAGCGCCGGTCATTTTTTTTTTGTGTTTTTGTGACTTTTTTCGTTATTACACAGATCAGATGAAAATATGACGAAATAAATAGTATCGAAGGATGTTTCTTCAGTTAATACTGAAAAAACTGAGCAGGATGTTGTAACTTCATCTTCCGTTGCTAATATTAATGTCTTGCTCATTTTTACTACTCACTCTGTCTCATTTCAAACTGCAATTTAACTATTCATTTAGTAAAAAATTTCTCAACTTTGACCATAAAATTGAATTGGAGTATAAGTATAAGTACTATTGTGTTATATCTTGTTAGATTCGTCATAACATATATTTTTTTGAAAATAACTTGTTTTCAAAAGTTTAAATTATCCTTAATGAAAGATATTAAGGATAAAATATATTTCAAACCATCAACTGTTAAAAGTCAAAGTGTGCAGTTTGAAATGAAACAGAGGGAGTATCATTTTATCCATTTATTTAGGGTTTTTTAAAACTTTAAGATCTGTTTTCATTCGTTGTTTATGTATTCTTTGAATGTATAATGTGTTTCTTAGCAATTTCTGTTTTGTGTAGGTTTTAATTAGTTTTTTTTCTTGATATAGGATTTTATTAGGTTTTTACTATTTTCATGCTTACTGATTTAATGTGTAATGAGTGTAATGTACTCTGTGTATTTTGTTCTCTGTTTTTGGATTTGTGTTTGTTGAGTTAGATAGTGTGTTTTACTACCTTCTTTTATCCGATTTTCTTTGCATATGTATGATAATTTATTTCTCCTTTTTTTAATGACCAAAACCTGCGCACTTGGAAGCTGAATCTGATTCAGTGAAACCAAATGGTAAAATTGAATTACTTACTTTGTTTATATGTTTAGTTCAGTTATTTTTGTGGTTAATTATTGTTTGGATCTGAATTTTTTTAATATGAACAATTTTCTGAATAGTTTTTTTATACAATCTAGTGTTAGGCATGTTTATATGTTTAGTTGTTTTAGTTCTTTCTTCCCATGTTCATATTTTTACTTTTGAATGTAGATGAAGTAATTCGACTGAGAAAGTGCGGCTGATTAAAATTTAAACCATCTTACTAGGTATGGTATATATATGTTGTGTTTGTAAGTTTTGTAATTCAAATATGCATTTTTTTCCTGATATGTAATTTTTTTTATTTTTTTGTGATATGAAACTCATATCCAAAGGCGAAAATTTTCCAAAACAAAAACCTGTATGGTAATTGAGCATTATGATTTTACATTTCCAATTTATTTTCTTATTTCAAGTTTTTTTTTGTATCTTTATAATGATAAAAAAAAAATTCTAGGGTAAAAGAAAAAAGGTATAAGTCCGAGTTGCTATTTGATTTGTGGATTTTTAGTATATAAGTTACTATTTAAGTTGTGGATTTGAAAATGTGGAAAAGATTAAGAAGAATTTTTTTATTTAATTTGAGAGTTGAAATATTTAATACTTCAAGTGGCCGGGCCATGTGTCCGCCCAAATGCCAACACATGTTTAATCCCCCTTCCTCTCTGAAGTTGCATTATTATGGCTTTACAGTCTCATCATACACCGTGATAGGTGTGTGAATTGTAGTGTGAGGTTCACCCTGTTTTGTTGTGTGAGTCAGAATGAAGTTGTACCCTTTGTGTGAGACATTAAAGAAAGAAAGTTGTTGTCAAAAAAAATTAACAATATAATTTACATTTATAATTTTTTTCTTATTACATGCTTTTTGTATCTTTATTAAATTCGTATTTTTCTATGGGAAAAGAAAAGAAAAAGATACGAGTATGAGTTGCTATTTAACTTCTGGATTTGAAAATGTGGATTAGATTAAAGGATTTTTTTATTTAATTTAAGAGTTGAAATATTTCCTCCCTAAAAAATGGTTTTACCATTTTAGTTTAACTAGCAATTCTATGTTCCAACATAGTCTAATTTAATCAAGTATGAAAAGTAAATAATGCACGAGACATGCAACTTGGTTACGCAGTTCGGTGAAATCCATCTACATCTGATATAGTACAAAGTAAATCATACAAATATACTTTTCTAATTCTAAACGTGTGGATTTTGCAACCTCCCCATACTACCGATCCGCCTTGATCAGACTCCCTCTGACCTCAAAACTCGTCGACGCTGAATCTCCTCCTCCCGAGGAATTAAGGCATACGTTCTGAACTTTAGCACACATGTCGTGCATGTTGGAACATGATGATTTTGGCTATCGCAAATACTCTCGAAAGATAGAAATTTGATGTGCAGATTTTCTTTGTTTAATTTCGTGTGTTTGCAACCATATAATGTCCTCTATTTATAGTCCATTGCAGACCGGAATTGCTTCATAATTATCTCTATAATATTCCAATTCCTTATCTGTTTTTGAAGCATATCCAAATCTCATATATAAAGGGATTTTCCTTTTCTCAACTATCCCATAATATTCCATTAATCCAATTCCATAAATATAGGTATTTTCCATAAAACCATGATGCTTCCATACGGCTGAAACAAATATTGCATAATCTCCAAGTTTCCATAAACTAATTCCATCGCAATATTCTTCTCCCCAAAACTGCTTTTCAGCAGTATCTTCCAACATGGAATGTTTTCTTCTTTAACACAAGTTCACAAATGCCAACACATTAATCCATGAGATGCATATGACTTTACATACCTTATGTAAATTAATATAAAATTGACACACATTATCAAAGTGAGGGCGTTCGTTTAAGGTCGACAATTGCAAAACATATTTCCCATTAAATTTAAGTATGAGGTTGGCTAACCCTATGTCATGGTACACATTCAAGTCAATGATATAAAAATCTAGTAATTTCCCACCATCTCTTAATGCATCATAACGAGTTCGAGCTTCGAGGGATACAAACCTTACCCCATTAAATCTGGGTTGTTGCTTCTGTGGTGATTGGCCAATTTAGACCTCCATAGTATGGCATACAAATGATTCCCCAGTGATTAGAAATCTCTCACACAAAGAGAAGGTTTCAAATTGGGGACGATTGTGGTTCTGGCTGCGAAAGATGAATTAGGGATTCATGGATTTGTGTTTTTTTTATTCGTGATTTGGAAATTGACCATTTATAACCAACCAAGTTCAGAAATTAGATCCTTTTTTTAAAAGGGGGTAAATAAGTTCCAAAATCAAAGCTTAAAAAATCCCCAAAAAATATCTCACATTTTTAGTCAAAGAGCAGAACCGAAATTGCCCCCGAGCTCGGAACCATCAGTTTTGAACACGGAATTGATAACTATCTAAATTGAATCTTTGGCCCCGATGGTGTTTCAAATTCGTAAGATCTTTGAACCTATTTCTTGTAAAGGCAAGTTGCAGTTTTGATTTCGGAAATGCCTCAAGTGAAATTGCAAAACGATTTGCCTAGGCTAAATTCAAGACAAACACCAAATTAAATTTACTTATACTATTCTTTTACCCTTAAGAAACTAAAAAATTTCATTAAAAAAACATTACACACTTAATATTCAAATTGAGGATACAATTTTTAAGGTATAACAACGAATTCAAAAACATAATTTCTATACAACACTTAGGTTACTTCTCAAGCCCTATATTTCATTGTCCTCAATCAAAGGCGTTTCCAGGAATTGCCTTTCATCGATCCCCAACGAAGAAGTTTTTTCCTGCTTTTAATTGGCCATTAGGAAATTCCTTTAATCACTTTTGATATCGGAAGTGAGAGTCCAAATATTGGTCCCAGAATGGAGACCTTAAGCTCCAAATTCCGAGTATCGGGTGAGTTACCATGTCAAATCAAAATTTGTTTTTCGTTTTTATTTTATTTTATTAAAAATCACATTATTTCATTCACGAGCCTAGTATTGAACAAGTTTTCAGTATAGAAATCCGAGAGAGCGAGAGCAGAGAACACGTTGGTGAAATTTTTGATTATAAAATTGACGATATGGTTCTGTTGTACGTCAGTTTATATAGAGGGAATTCACAACTGAAATAAGCTAATCTACCTTCAGGAATCTTCATTCTAGCTGACTAACAACACTACCAGACTAACTACCAAAAAACTACCAGATATCATTTAAACTGAGAAATGGATCACAAAATTTCATCTTGGACAAACCATAAGGAAATACATGATGTAGGAAAGATTTATGTGGAGATATGCTAGTTGAACATGTTGGGTATCTCTTCAAATCCCAAATAGTAGTTAATGAGGATGTCAAGAGTTTTGTATTCATAAATGGGAAACTCAAGAATTGATTCATGAATTGAGTAATTCAATAGTTTGGTTCATAAATTGGGGAATTTTGGTCTCACTTTATAAATAGAGGGAGAGTTAGATTTAGGTGTGAGTTTGGTAGACATCTGTTCTGATCTTCAAATCACCCCTTATGCATCTGTAAGCTGTGGGAACTATGTAGTCCCTTCTGTATATGTAATATGGGTTGGGTGGTCTTGTGTGACATAATCCTTGACATCTGCAATCTGTATGGCCCATTTGGGCAATAATATTAATTTGTTTCTGTTCCTGGAGTTAGCCAACATGTTTGGTGGACCACGTTAAATTCTATGTTCAATTTTTCTGCTTTCTTTTTATGATCTTAATTTTGTGCAAAGGGCATTCATTTTCCCAACAAGTTGTATCAGAGTTAGTCGGTTATACAACAAATGGTATCAGAGATGTGGTTGCTCGAGCTTCCGTTTCAAGATTAAGAAAAAGAAGAAGAAAATTATGGGTGATCCATTGGTGAGTCTGGGGAAATCATATGTTTTTGTCGCCACTTGGGTTTTAAGAGCTGCTCTGTTTGGCAGCTGTTGGGTACGTCTGGCACGACCACAGTGCATCCGGTACATCTAGTATAATCAATGTGAATCTAAACCTGGGATATCCGTCCATCAGCATCTGACTCACGTTCTGTATTTAGGACTTTGAATCAAGAGGGGAATTGTTGGGTAACTCTTCAAATGCAAATATTAGTTAATAAGGATGTCATGAGTTTTAGATTCATGAATGGGCAGCTCAACAATTGATTCATGAATTGAGTAATTTAAGAGTTTGGTTCATGAATAGGGTGACTTTTGATCTGTACTTGAACTCTTAAAGGGAGAGTTAGAGTTGTTAGGTGTGAGTTTGCTAGACATCTGTTTTGGTCTTAAAATCACACCTTATGTATCTGTAAGCTGTGGGAACAATGTAGTTCCTGCTGTATCTATAATATGGGTTGGGTGGTCCTGTGTGATGTAGTCCTTGACTTCTGTAATCTGTTTGGTCCATTTGGGTAGTAAGATTAATCTGTTTCTGTTCATAGAGGTAGCCAAAATGTTTGGTGAACCATGTTAAAATCGATATTCAGTGTTTCTTGCTTTCTTTTCTTTATCTTGAGCTGCGCATGGGGATTAATTTTCTCAACAGAACATAACTCAGAAATCCTTCTTTGTAGAAATCTCGTACAAAATGACAATCTATTTTCGTGTGCTTGGTTCTATCATAAAATAGAGAATTTTATTTAAGGTATATGACAGCCTGATTATCCATATCAAAGGAATTGGCAGTGTGAAAGGAACATTAAAATCTTTGCAGAAATAGCAGATCCACTTGAGTTCAGAAGTTGTGGTTGAGAGACTTTAATGTTCAGATTCTGCTGAAGATTTTGAAACCGTGGTCTGGGTAGTCCAAAGGAAAATAAAAAAAATCCAGTGAGTGATCTTCTGGATGTCTCACATTTGCTCCTATCTGCATCACAATAGGCTTTGAGCTGGAGTGGTGATTTGTGAGAAAATAACTAACATTTTTAGGGAATTATTTGAGACACTTCAGAACATGGAGTTCAACTGCCTAATGATGTTCATTAGGGTTCTGGAGAAATTGGCTCAACTAATGTAGTGCATAAGTTAAATCAGGTGTAGTATATAAAAGTCTTCCTACCAATCTTCTGAACTGATCTAGTTTTGAAAGTATTGGAGACTGATCATAATCAACTTTCCAGATTAGAGGAAAATATGTTGTTGACCCCTTAGTAATAGAGATATAATTGATTTAAAATCAGGATAAGAAAGAATACCTTTTTGATTGGTTTTGTATATATCCTGTTTCATATTGGTTTCTACTTTGTATACCTTTTGTACTCACTATATCTATGATTACACACAATAACAATTATTTATAGGTTTTACATTACAAGATTTTTTTAGTTTTCATTAGCTCAGAAGATTATTAATTCTCCACAGAAGTTGTTTATACTTGTGGCTAATGCCGAAGCTCTAGAGTATTCTCTCAATGCTTGATCAACTTCTGCTTTTGGACAAGTCCCTGCTATTTTTTCTGCCTCTCAGCAAGCTTTCGGGTAGCCAGCCCGCGAGAGAGAAGGTCACAGAAATAGGCGAGGTAGAGGTGGTCTAAGCTGCAGCTGTGTAAGGAGCCCGGTCAGTCAATCACCAGCTCCAGGCGACGACGGCCAAGCCGCGCAAGGTGGTCGTGGATGTGGTACTTATGTGTGCCAGTGGTGCCATCGTCCTAGTTATCAAGTTGAATATTGTTATAAGCTCTCTCACGTATCTCGCAATGACATTGCAAATTCCACAGATACTACTCAGGCACAGCATTTTCAGCAATACAATACTGCTTCTGATTGGTATATGGACTCTTGAGCTACCAATCACATGAATGCTTCTGCATCCAACCTGGATAGCGTCGCTCCTTATAATGGTAATCATCGTATTTTTTTTGGCAATGGTTCTTCTTTGCATATTTCCCACATTGGAAATTCTTGGGTTTCTGATTCTCTTACTTTATCTGATATCTTGGTCTTTTCGAATATTACCTGGAATTTATTATGTATCACTAAGTTAACATAGGATCTGAATGTTGTTTTTTTATGACAATTATTTTTCTATCCAGAACAAGGTTACCGAGCTTGTGTGCCGAGGACACGGTGAGAGGGATCTCTACATTTTAAATAATGGTGGTGGTGTTTTAGTTCCTTTTGTTAATACAAATAAAGGCAAGGGCTCATTTGAGATATGGCATAGCCATTTAGGACATCACTACCACAGGAATGACCATCTAGCACCAGTTTTTTGGAAGGCTAGCACCGGTTTTTTAGGGTCTAAAAAACCAGTGCCTAAGTAGGGGGTGAAACGGTTTCACCGATTTTTAAAAAGCCAGTGCTAAAATTTTTAAAATATTCAATGATTCAAAAAATGTCCTTTCTCTGCGCGCAATTGTGCTCGGAGAAAGGGAAAATGCTCTGTAAGCATCCGCGCAGCTACGTTCAAATGAAGGGAAAAAACCCAAAATTATTAATTTAGTAGGTCATTAATTTAATAATAATATTAATTTCACAAAATTTATAATATACAAATAAAACCAAAAAAAACTCATGATACAAAATTAATAATCTATACGACTTTCCCAAAACATAAGCTTGAAAAGCCGCGACGCTTGTTTGATACACACTTGACACAAGAAAAGTCATCTCATCCTCAAAGAGAATCTCAATACTCTTCTTCATTTAGTAGAAGCACATTGCAGCCATGCTTTATGTCTGCAATAACGGAGTTCATATTAAGTTGAAACATGAATAGGAAAATACCATGTGATTACGGAGATAATGCTTACACAAACAGTTCATGCTTACTCAATTGCACACACCAAAGCTAACAGATGTCATTAGAAGAACGCCTACGCACAGAGATACAATCAATTGCACTCCCACATTTATGCATCGAACATTCTACAGCACACCATAATCCACCAAAACAACACCACCAATACGCTATCACATAAAAAACATCTAACATCAACATTATTAAAAACATTCCATCAGAGCGAGAAGCCATTTGGTGTTTAGCCATAGGTTTTTGAAAGATAAAATTTATGTGTTTCAATAATAAAGCTATACTACTACAGGAGTGAGTGAAATAAACACTACAGACCCATCTCATCAAACTAATCTCATGAATCTTGGCATGACCTCCTGAACATCAGCATAATTCTCATGATATTCAGTCACTGACCAGCTTAAGAGAGTAATTGTATAAGCAGAAACCATAACAACGAAAGGAAAACCAAGATGAAAACATTGAATGCATTTTGTTTTCAAGTCATACATTCTGTTTTCATCACTAGACAAACTTGAAAACAGGCAAATGAATAACAAAATAACTGCAAGAAAGCTAATATTGATTTCAAACAATGGTAGCATTCATATCAAGAGATGAACATCATCAACACAAAGCTCTTAATACACATATACTTCCCAAACAGTAGAAACACCAAATGAAATTAATCAAGGGAGCTAGGGCAAACAATTCTATGCAGATGCCTATAAAACTACCAGAAAGCCTCTCACAGAGGGAATATCGATATCGGTCCTAGGAAATCCCTGTACAAAGCACACCTAAAATCATATAACACCAAGAAAATCTTACAAAATCCATGACATAAAGCACGATGGCTTAAAACATGAAATGTGCCTCAGAATCGATGATAAATTTCCGATTCCACACCAAAATCCTAAAATGTACTAAAAATCCTAACTTACTCTATCGTATTCCATACCAATACTAAGACCTTCTCTAGCAGGGCCTTCATCCTATAATTCCCACACACAAACATAAGTAAAATCTCTCAGCAATTTCTCCAAGAACAATTTTTTAACAAAAAAAAGGTACCAATTCAGCTTCCAGGCGACGGAGACCTTGGGGAGGAATCGATCTCACCGCCACCGATATGGAACCCTTAACCCAACATAGCAGCAAACCAACATGGTGGGGATATAGGGTTTTTCGGGAAAAAATGAGAGTTTTTAGCCTTACATGGTGCAGATTAATGAGGGGAAGAAGATGAAATTATTATTTTTGGGCAAAAATTCATTTTAATTTAATCACCAAATTTAACAAGATTTCGAAATCATGTTAACACCAGAACAATAGCCCTAAATTTTCCAAGAAATTAACATAATCTCAAATAGCAAATTCATCAAGCCCTTTCTCCCCCAATCCTCCTTTCTAGCTGCATGTCTTTAGGCACAATGGTAACCCTCTTCGCGTGGATCGTGCACAGATTAGTGCACTCAAAAAGTCCCACAAGGTACGCCTCTGCCGCTTCTTGAACTGCCGCCACGGTGCTGCTCTGAAACCTCAAATCCTTCTTGAAGTCCTGCACGATCTCCCTCATGAGCCTCTGGAACGGGAGCTTCCTGCTGAGCAACTTGGTACCCTTCTAGTACTTCCTGATTTCTCGGAGAGAGACGGTTCCGGGATAGAATCTGTGGGGCTTCTTCACTCCTCTGGTCGGCGGAGCGGATTTCCTGGCGGCCTTGGTGGCGAGTTGCTTCCCCGGAGCCTTTCCGCCGGTGGATTTGCTGGCTATTTTCTTAGTTCTGGCCATGGTGATTGCGAGATGAAGATTTGGATCTAGGATTTGTGAAATGAGATTTTTCATTTGGGGATAAAAGATGAAAATTGAATGAGAAGATGAGACGTGATGACCGGATGAGAGCAGCAGAGCAAATGCACGAGAGAGGAATTAAGGATTGAGTATCCAAACTCTTTTATATATTAGTGTCTCACAAGATGAAGGGATTAAATTAAACTTACTATTTAATTAATGGTCCGAATTAATTGGACCATTAAATGGGCCAATTTCCTATTCGGCCCATTAAACTTTTGGAGCATTTAAATTAATTTTAAATTTTAAATGCTATAAGAGTATAATTTTAGTATTATTTAATTTTAATTTTTCAATTATATATATACACATAATTGATGCATTAATTTCCTTCATTTTTTTAGTAGTTTATATTTTTCTCTTAAATATTACTATGTTCACACTTGCATAAATATAGAAATATTAAATAAATAAATTTTTCAGTGAAATGTTGGAAATCGCTAGTTCATGTTCTTAAGAAACTTACAGTTGATTACTTATAAGTAAGAAAGGGAAATCGGCATAAATTTTAGAAGTAATAAATTATTTAGAAGCAATAAATTTTAGTAAAATTATATTTTTTAATTCAAAATATTAAAACTATTCTAACTAAGTAGGCTGAGGATAATTGAATTTTTCTTTATTAAGTGAATAATTGTATTTTTCTTTATCAATTTCTTGTGCCCGATTGATGATAATTTCCGTTACGGATATGAAAAATAAAATGGGGGTGAATATGGAAGTATCACGTTCAAGCGAATTTTAATTTGAGGTAAAGCTTTTACTTTTTACAATTGGGTCCCTCCAAGAAATTTGAAATTGTCGGATCACGAAATTGCTGACACCAAAATTTAATTGAAAAATATACGATTGAGACTGTGAGATTTGGGCATGTATGGGTGAACGGAAGGAGATCGAAAATCAACATTGATTACTTGTACATTATTTTGGAAAAATTATACTGTGGCCCAAAATTGTATTTCCCATTTATCCATTGCTCCAAACTACACGATCTTTGTTATTCTTACCTAGATATAAAAATATTACATAATATTTATTTTGGTGAATTGTGGGAAAGCGCTAGTAGATGTTCTACAGTAACTTAGAGTTAATTATATAGAAGTAAGAAAGAGAAATCGGAAAGGATTAAGGATATGTTCTTATGCCTGATCAATAATAAATATTCTGTTACGGACTTGGAAAATAAAATGGGGTGTAAACGAAAGCATCACATTCGAGGGATTTTCAATTTCAGGTTACGAGTAAAAATTTTACTTTTTACACTTAGGTCCTTCCAAGAAATTTGAAATTTTCGAATCACGAAATTGGAAACACCAAAATTTAATTGAACAATATACGATTGCGACTTTGCGATTTGGGCATGTATGGGTGAACAGAAGAGCCTCGAAAGTTAACACTGACTACTTGTACACAATTTTGGAAAATTATACTGTGGCCCAAAATTGTGTTTCCCCCATTATCCATTGCTCCAAACTACATGATTTTTGTTATTCTTACCTCAATATAAAAATAATAAATAATATTATTTTTTGGTAAAATGTTGGAAAGCGCTAGTAGATATTCTAAAGTAACTTAGAGTTGATACATAGAAGTAAGAAAGAGAAATTGGAAAGGATTATGGATATGTTCTTGATCGATGATAAATATTCAATTATGGATTCGGAAAATAAAATGGGGGTGTATAGGGAAGCACCACGTTCGAGCGGATTTCATTTGAAGTTAAGGTAAAGTTTTTTAGTTTTTGCACTTAGCTCTCTCCTAGAAATTTGGAATTGGTGAATCATGAAACTGGCGACACCAAAATTCAATTGAATAATATACGATTGCGACTTTGCAATTTGGGCATGTAAGGGTGAGTGGAAGAATCTCGAAAGTCAACATTGATTACTTGGACACAATTTTGGAAAATTACACTGTGGCTCAAAATTGTGTTTTCCCATTATCCATTGCTCCAAAATACATGATTTTTGTTACTCTTAACTAAATATAAAAATATTAAATAATAATTTTTTGGTGAATTGTGGGAAAGCGCTAGTAGATATTCCAAAATAACTTAGAGTTGATTACATAGAAGTAAGAAAGAGAAATTGGAAAGGATTAAGGATATGTTCTTATGCCCGATCAATGATATAAATCAACAAAAGAAGTGAATGTTCTTTAAAGTCAAGAAAAATATAATTTAGTTTAGAGTGGCTGCGCGCAGCAGCGCCCATTTCATGAAATTTTTGGTAAAAAATTTAAAACTTTTGGAAAAAAGTTTGAATTTTTTGGCGGGAAGATTGAATTTTAAAATTTTTAACACCAGTTATTTTAATTAACACCGGTTTTTTAAAACCATTACCCCAAATAAATTAGCACCGGTTTTTTAAAATTAACAAAAATATTTTTATTTTAAAAAAATTGGCCAATTTATTTTAAAAATTGGTGAATTTTTTAAAATTTTTGGAGGGAAGATTGAATTTTAAAATTTTTAACACCAGTTTATTTAATTAACACCAATTTTTTTAATGGTGTTAAATTAGCATCGATTTTTTAAATGAACACCAATTTTTTGAAAACCGGTGTTAAATTAGCACCGATTTTTTGAAAATTAACACCTTTTTTAAAAAAATCAAAGTTAATTTTTAAAAAAATAGGTGTTAATAAACACTGATTTTTAAAAAATTGGTGTTAATTTAAAAAAAGTGCTAATTTATTTGGGAAAACCGGTGAGTGGTGAGAGCCTCTCGACTGGGGCTCCAAGTCACAGTTAAGATTGTCGAGATTTCTGGCACAACAAGACCAGTGTGGTTGACTAACTTTCAGATCAAAATATCTCGTTGATGTAACCGTTTGTCTCTGAGAATCGCTTCTTTTTTCAACAAGTAGGTTCTCGATGGTTTTGCCCTCTCATACAAAAAAGAAATTGCAAAAGCTTCCTTCTGTGTCTTGAAAGCACCAACCACTCTTGCGCGTCCAAGGTGATCCTTTTTTCCAGTTACCTCACATAAGATGTCGTGCTTACCGGTGGGAATGAATTGACATTCCATTTTTTTATCATGTTTTAATTTAGCCTAACATACCAGAAGCAACGAAGATAATTAATACCCCAGCATTAGTGAGAAAATATGTGGAAGAAAACATGTGCAACATAATAATAGAAGGTAATACAACACGTACAACTTTTTCCGCAAGTTCAATTTCCTCCTCTTTGTCAAACCCCCATTTCTTTTTTTCGTACATTGACATAAAGATCACATTGATCAATTTTCTCGACATTAATCAGAACAACTGAAGCCCTAGCCTCTTCCTCAGACAATCTCTCACCATCTCGAGTTCCACAAATCCATAACCTCCACAACTCTTGCGATGCGGTGTTATGTTCAACTTTGCATTGCACGTTTTCTCTTCCCTCATACCCTACGAGAAAAGAAAAAAAGCAATTGAACATCAGCAACGACATAATCTAAATCTAAACCATTTAGATTTGGAGTGGACTAATTTTTTTTTCATTCTCTAATGTTCTTTTTTTTTATCTCTCAACTCACCAGTTGAATATGAGTGTAAGTTATCCATGCGCGATTCCCTTTTCTATTTTAGAAAAAAAAATCTCTACAAAGGGTGTACTTGTGCTCTCACCAACTTTTTGATAACTTCTTGATGTCTATCTTTCTTAACATGTCCATGTTGGGGGAATCAATTTTAAAGGGTCTCTATTTATTGTGATGTATAAATAATAGTTAGAAATGATCATTTTAAACATCAACTTAAATTATAATTATAGGATTAGAACAAACAATTATATAGCTAGCAAGAGGTACCTTGCATTCCATCCATAGGGTGGATTTTTATTCCTTTGGTACATTGTGCCAAGTATCGTAACAGATGTTGACTCGAGTACGACCGACTTTACCCACCCAACTTGACCACTTTGCATGGTCTTCCGACAAACACTGCTTACTTTATTGAAACCTAACGGTGTCAATTCCATCCTAGCCATTCACCTTTACAATGTTCGACAATGTGTTTTTGTAATTCCCACATGTCTGTTGCCTTCTTCCTCAGCATCCTCATCAAGCGCTATTTCAGTATTTCTGTTACTGGAAACTAATGCTTCATCCTGACCGCTCTTCCTCGACATAGGACTACGACCCAAACATTAAAATCAGCACTGGTCAATCTAGTAAAAAGCATTGATTATGATGAAGTATTTTCAATATTGAACCAAAATTGTACTTAAATATGTAAATATTATTTTCAATACTATATATGCACATGATCTAACAATGTACATAAATATGCACACCATTTTCACCATGCACACCATGATTAATCACAGAAGGATAATATTAATAAATAGATCATAATTATATACACAAAATATAGTATTCAATTATCTTAAACCCGAGTAACAAAGTTAGAAGTTAGTAATGTTGAACAATATCTATCACCTAGTAGTATTTGAAACCAAAATTCTTCTTGATGAACAACCCTACCTGGCCACTTGTCTTAAGTCCCAAAATGGACAATAACACCAAACCCTAGCCCAAATGGGAGGACTTCATAAGGTTTTTGTTAGTTTGTGTGAATTTAGACAATGAGATGAGAAGAATGTGATCAGTGTTGATGGTGGATTTTGGGGAAGAAAAATGGGGGGAACTTCCTGCTGAAATTTTTTAGGTTATGACTCCCTTTGAAAAGTAATAAATGGCAAAGTTTAAACCCTCGTTATTATAATTTTCAGAATTGGAACTGGTTCTGTCTTTGCATATATCAGACATAATATGTTACGGATCCATAAGTTGTTCAGCTCTTAAACATTAAAGAGCATAATTACTTACGAATCCGGAAATGGTTTAGACCTTATCATCAAGTTAGAATGGAAATGTTACTAATCCGGAAGCAGTTCGTGTCATGATAATTAAAGATGAGAAGATCTTCGGCACTCGGAAGCTATGGGGTGTGTAAAAAAATCCCAATTCGAATTCATTTTCAAGAACCCTAATTCGAATTCAGTCTCAAAAATCCATTCACATTCCTAGCTCTTACATTCGCACTCCACATTTCTAAAATCAACTTCAACATGTCGAGAAAGAGAGGAGAAGGAGGAAGACATGGAAATGCATCCTTAAGGAGTCATGCTCCATCACTGAGGAGGAATATTCCAAAAAAATATTCAACGAGAAGGTGAGGAGAAAGTATGTAGTGTTTCTTTGTGGTATAAAATGTATGAATCCAAAGGTTTTTCATATCAAGGATATGCAAGATTTGTCCCTGGGATATTTATTGAAGTACTTTAAGGATCAGGGTATGGAGAAGTTACTTAATCACTCGGAGAGTGTGCACACTGATGAGGTCATTCAATTCTATGCAAATTTAGGACAGAATATTATAAACAATGACATGGCCCTAGTTAATGGAAAAAAGTGACGATCACGATATATACAATTAATGT
Source organism: Rubia balearica (assembly GCA_032355405.1). NCBI lineage: Eukaryota > Viridiplantae > Streptophyta > Magnoliopsida > Gentianales > Rubiaceae > Rubia > Rubia balearica. Next base: position 1,712 of record JAULKJ010300219.1, on the reverse strand, counting down.
TGTATTACAAAATTCATATACCACTGCTTCGAGTTTGAGGCCAGATACTCCCGATGGTCCCCTAGAGATATACCATCAACAACAGTGGCCTAGCATCAGTGAAGGCACCCATTTATCCCCAGTAGAAATGGCTCGGAAGTATTTCGGTGGGCGAGGGAGTTTGGCAGGTTAGGTAGACACCTACGAAGTAAGTGTATCAACAATTGAATAGAGACTCGTTTATGAGTGGATTTCCCATAATGTCCTACCATCCGGGGGCCACGCCTGTGAGCCAACGACTAGCAATCTGATTATCTTTTATTATGTGATAGAGGGGATCCCCATTATTCCGGGATATACTATCTTGAATTACATGTTGAAAGTGTCTGAAGTGAAGAAGAAATTTTTTCCTTACGGTGGACTTATCACTACTTTGCCAAAGCAATTTGGATTCCAACCCGTAGATAGACCATCACAGTTGAAGTTTTATGACAAAAGCTGTTTTGCACACAAACAACTGGAAATGGGCGAAGATGGTAAGTGGAAGCACGAGTAGATCCCGGGCACAACCACTAAAGCAGCAAAAAGGGCGAGGGATTTAGAGTTGGACATGGCCGAGGCTTCTTCATCTAGTGAATGTGCGAAATCTTGATTGCATTCATAGTATAATTATATATTTCTCTTCTTATTAATCGTTGTATCATTGTTTTGTTAATTTTTCCAGGTGGCAGAGCAAGTTGGAAGAGTAACGTGAGTAGGTACCTTGCCTGGATTAGAGGAGACATTATGAAGGTTAACGAGAATTTGGCCCGAGCTGAAGCCTAACAGACGAAGCTAGCTCATTGAAGCCACAGGGTTGCAATTGTCATTTGATGGCGAGGAAATGCCCAAAATTTTCCTAAATTCTCTGAAAGAAAACCTGAAGAAGAAGAAAATGAAGATGTCGATGACAATGGTGGAGGAGAAGTTAGTCATGAAGGGGATGTTGCAGCGGAGACATGTACGCAGGAAGCCTATGATGTGGAGGATGATAATGTTAATTGAACTTGTTATGGATTTGTGAACTTGTTGGATTTAGATGCTATGGATAATTTGAACATGTTTTGAATCATTGGATTGCACTAAAAATTTGAACTTGTGTTGAAGCATTTGAGTGGATTATTTTGAACTTGTGTTGAAGAATTTTAGATGCTATAGACGTTTGAGTGGATTGTTTTGAACTTATGTTGAAGCATTTTTGACAATCTTTGTTTGGATGTTTTTCATAAAAGTTATTCGAACTGATCATATAGATCTCAATATCTATATGTGTGTCAATGTGATCAATCGTTTGTAAACAATTTTGTTTTTTTCCATATGGTCCCTATGTGCATGTCTTCCAAGCTCGGAAGACAGTCGAAAATGTATTACATCAAGACAAAGTTCCGGACTCTAAGCCAATTGATATTCAATAGCATCCAAGATGATATGAATCTCCTTGCAAAAACTCTGTACTGCGGGAAAATTAGATCTTTAATTCAAGTGGGAATATCGCCCAAACCACTTGGATTGTATGCAGTTCAAGCATCTAGCCTGAGGGTACACTCAACTATGACTTATAAGCGTCTAGCTTGCAGGGTACACTTACAAGGGTTCTCTATACACGTATAACCCGCGGGGTACGAATATAAAGGGAGTATTGAAACTTAAATAGCCCGCAGGTTTAAGTAGCAATGAAGATAATGAGAATTTCT
>JAULKJ010300195.1:0-11626 GCA_032355405.1 Rubia balearica | reverse complement strand
TACTTACTAACCCTTTCCAACGATTACGTATTGGTGGAATTAGATAGCATTATCCCAATAATATTCAAGTTGATTAGGATTAAACATATCAAGAATAAATTAAACCAAGAATAATTAAGAACACATAAGAATCAATTATAAAATAATTAGATCTCAAAATTCATAAACTAATACTCGTTGTTCCATACCAATATATAAATTAGTTACTCATAATAATTAAACTAAACAAATAAATAACATAAATCTAAACATAATTAACTAATAAAATAATAATAACGAAATAAGAATGCAAACCAACTCAATGCCTGCGAACTACTTTCTTGACCAAATAATTATGCACCACCAAACAATCCTGCAGCTGCTCTACGATACGACACGATACGAAACCACGTGTCGTCCACCCCTGCGTGCGAATGTTTTTATATACCTCCAAACCCTATTTTTCCAATTTTTTTAAAAATTAGAAAATAAATAAAATTCTATGAAAACTATAATTATTACTATATCTAACTAAATAATAATAACAAAAGTAATCATCTCTTTTCTTATAATTATATACATTACACATATCAAAATCAAGAAACATGATTTTCTTCATTAGTTCTTTAAATTTTCATTTTCTTCTTGTTGTTTCTTTTCTTCAAATGCCGGAATAATGAAAATTCATTATCCATTGGATCATACTACATCATTAAAAAATTCGTTGGGAAAAATAGTGTAGTATTTTTTTGAAAAATCAATCATTTTAAGATGTTGAGAAAAACGCCTAACGGTGATTACAATAAGTGGAATTGACATCCAATCTAACTAGCCTCTAGCAATAACCAATCTAGTGCAGGGATATTCAAATTACATGTCAACCAGACTGATCGTCTGTACTATTACAGATCATAGATCCAATAAAAAAACTGTAACATCGGCCTCTGGGATATTAACTTGCTTTCCGTGAAAATCATAACCATTTGGCGAAGTGGAGCGTATCAGCATCAATATCACTACGCCAAACAGGGATCTACAACATCTATAACACCACTTGATCTTGATTTAAAACTCGATCTATATTGCCCAAATTGTAAACACCTTGAAAAACACAGATTGAGAACGGAACTCCTGATGGAGAAACATAAACGAAATTACGAATACACGATCTGTAAAACCAGATCGAACAAAACACATCAACATGAACAATTAAATTGAATGATATCATGAACAAATCAATCTAATCTATCATGTCGAAGAAACAATACTAATGTATGTAAACAAATCCATACTTATTCAATAACATAAACAACAGAAGAAATCAATTGAAATAACTATTTTCCCCATCTCCCTATAATGGGAAGATTGGGAAAAGAAGAAGAAGATTAGAGAAGAAAAGTTCAGAGAAGAAGCAAGAAGGTGCATCGGCTTGGGGTTTTATTTTGGATTGGGAAAAAAAGTGTAGTATTAAGCTTCCATTTAAGCTCCAAAATCTTCCAATTTCTCATCATTCTTGTTTTCATCTCCAAAATTCTCCAATCATCAAATTTGCAAATAAAACACACATAGTACACATTATTCTCATAAAAACACAATAATCCAACAAATTATGAACACAATAAAACACATCATCAAGCTGGGGAGAAATTTGAGGAGTCTGCTAAATATGCGGTAAAGTTGGATCCATTAGCGTCAGATCGAATCATTAGCGGCCGACGAAGTTAGCGGTTTCAGATACAGTGGTTGGGTCTCAGCGGTCGGCGGGTCGGATTTCAACAGAGAGGTCACATGGGAAGGCTTAACCAGGTCAAAATCAAAATTGAGTCCGAGTATGTATATATTTAATGGATCATGGCCCATGTTTAGAACATAAATTTAAATCTTAAAACATTATATTAAAATTAATTAACATGAAATTAAAATTTTAAATAAAATAGTTAAAATAAAATTTTTAAATTATATAATATACATCAAATTCAAATAATTAAATATCACATGTAAATAATTAAACATCAAATTCAAATAGTTGAACAACATCAATAAATAATTGATATTGGAAAAAAAGTAAAACATCATTTTTAAAATGCAAAAAATCTAATTTTTATGAGTGAAACATCAAAGGATATATTAAATGTAAAGATTATGTTTTAAAAGGACGCACCGAAAAACTAACACATAAAGTATAAATTATAAATTAAAATTGAAGATAATAGAATATCGCTAATTAGCATCAACATGTCTAGGCTTAAAAAACTCATTCACATTCACTCGGTTGATTTGTTATGCATAAACGAACCAAAACACAACAGGTATAAAATTCTTCTTAATTTCAGCAACTGCATGTGTTCCACCACTGATAATATATGACTTATGTGGAATCAAAATTTACAAATTATGCCTGAACTTGACAACATGCAATTCCAATATGTTAGCATTTTTTCATAAACTGAATTCTGCAATGTTTGTTGTATTTGTCTATGGCTTACGTACTAGGAGAGAAAGGAAAAAATTGTGCAATGTTTTTTAGAATTAATTCCTCAACAAGATATTTCTACATAGGTGATTTCAATTCTATGGTCTCTATTTCTGATTATAAAGGTCCATCATCACCTAATAGAGGCAACACAAATGATTTTCGTAATTTTATCAACGTAAATGCTTTAAATCATATCAGTATAGTAGGTAATAATTATACATGGTCTAATGGAAGATTATGTAATCCTACCCTTCAAAGATTGGATAGAGGCTTGTGTAACTTGGAATGATCCACTAGATTTCAATCTAGTTCCATACAGGTTTTAAATAAGCACACTTCAGACCATTCTCCACTGCTCCTATCTATAAGTAATCTGCAAGAAACCTCCCAAGGCCTTTTCAATTTCTAGATGTATAGACAAATAAAAAAAAACCTGGAATCAGTAATAAAAAATGATTGGGACATCGTTCTAAATGATACGGGAATGGTGAGATTATTTCTAAAACTTAAAAGACTAAAAATTGTCTTAAAAAATTGGAACAAATAATTTTTTGGAGATAATAAATGGCAACCTTAAAAAAGTAGAAGAAGGTTTGAGACTTCAAGAAATCTGCTGTGAAAATAACAACACAATCAAAATTTATTAAACTAAAATACTCTCAGGCAATTCAATTAAAAGCAACTAAAGAACATGACCATTTCTTAAAACAAAACTCAAATGGTTAAAAGTAGGGGATGGGAATACGAAGTTTTTCCATAAGTTTGTACAGGAAAGAAGACCCACCCTAAAAATCACAAAGATTAATAATCAACAAGGACAATGGTTAGATACTTAGGATGAAATTGAAGTTGAAGCTCTCTCCTTTTTCAAATCTCTGCTTACTGAAACCGAAAACCCCTTTGCAGGAACTTACTTCCCGCATTTTAAAAGCAAAACCCCAAAGCTAATAACTATAGAAGACAATCAGAATCTAATGAAAACTCCAACTGAAGAGGAAATAAAAAATGGTCGCATTTAAGCTTTACTCTGAAAGTAGCCCTGGCCCAAATGGCTACACACCCAATTTTTACAAAATAAACTAGATATTATAAAATCAGACCTATTAGAGGCAGTAATCGATTTTATGTCGGGAAATGATATTCCAAAAGGAATTTTGAGTACTTGGATTACTTTAATTCCTAAGAAACAAATCTCTTCGAATTTTAATGATTTTAGGCCAATTAGTCTTTCTTATTTCATCAGCAAAAGTTGCTCAAAACTAATAATGGAACGTATGAAACCACTAATGGATAAAATCATATCCCCCAATCAATCTTCCTTCTTAAAAGGAAGAGAAATCGCTGACAACGTAATCCTCTTGAATGAAATGATAAAATTCTTGAACAAAAATGACCAGCCTAACTGTCTTTTAAAATTAGACCTCACGAAAGCTTTTGACCGAATCAGTTTATCTTTCCTCAACAGTGTCTTCCTCGGATTTGGTTTTCATGGTAGTTTCATTAAAAAAAATAATTAGAAACATTTCCCAAACCTTTTTCTCTATCGTAGTGAACGGAAAGCCAGCAGGCTTCTTCCAAGCAACGAGAGTGAACAAGCAAGGAGATCCTCTCCCTCTCCTTTCCTTTTTAACGTATTATCGAAAGCCTTCACAAGAAGTCTTTCTTTCATTTTTCAAAGCAAAAGTCTTGAATACTTTAAACTACCAAAAAACGCAATTAAACTCACATCTTTCATACGCATATGACACGGTGTTTTTCTTAAGGAAACAAGAGATTTTCTAACAAAAATCAAAGCTTTTATGGACAATTTTCAACAAACCACTAGGCAGCTAATTAATTGGACAAAAAGTAATTATTTCATAAGCTCATGCGCATCAAGATCAGATCAAATTCAAATCAGAAAAATCCTTAACATCAAACAAGGTTCTTTTCCATTTAAATACCTTGGTTGTCCCACTTTTACTAGAAGGGCAAAAACATCCTATTTTTAGCCACTAATTGAAACTTATAATTCAAAACTTAATAATTGAAGAAAAAAAACAAAATGGATAAGTAGTGCGATTAAACTAACTCTAATCTTAACATGCCTCTACACTATCCCTCAATGCATCTAGGCTACCACTATCCCCCTAAATTCAGTTTTGAAATTCATAAAGAAAATGGAACAGTTTTTCTGGGGAGAATCTGAAGGAATTAACAAAAAATCATAGATAAAATGGAGTGATCTTTGTTTTCCAACAACGGAAAACGGTTTAGGATTTAGAAACCTAAAAATAATCATAAAAACATTCTCACTAAAAACCTAGTGGAAATTTCAAAAAAGGAGATATTCCCTGGTCCCAGTTCATTTGGTCTCTCTCTCTCTCTCTCCATCTTCTAGGAAATCACAAACATGGAACTGTATTGTTTCAGTCAACCCTCTTGCAGAATCACACACAAGAGTCATCCATGGAAAAGGAATAGCCAACTTTTGGCTGTCATATTCGACTGATCGTGGACCTCTTATAGATATGCCTAACACAATGAACCAACATCCCAATTGAATGCACGATTTCTAATTTTGTATACCACAAACATCTATATGCACATGATATTTCCTCTTTTCCCACTAACATTGCAGCCACATTATGGGAAGCAACAATCGACAGCTATAGAGAGGACAGGTTAATCTGGAAACCTATGGTGACCGGCCAATTCTTCTTCAAATCTGCATACCAAATCATCAGAAACAAAAAAAAAAGATACTCTTGCTTCTGTTTCACAAGTATGGAACAAGAGATTACATAAAAAAATCAATTTTTATGTGGAAGCTTTCAAACGCATTACTGCTCTTTGATGATATGTTGAATTTTATGAGTTTTAAACTAGTTTTTAAATGTCCATTTTTATGTAATTAGGACTCTCTCACACACTTCTTTAACAATTGTGAAACCTCTAAACCGGTTTGGATAGCTGTGCATAAGTGGTTGGAAATTCAATTTTTGGAATTTGACTCAATCTGAGATAGGCTAACTTTCTTCTAGCCATTCAAAGGTTTTCCTAAAGCACATTTTGATCTCGCTCATATAATCCCTTCTCTAACTTGTTGGTCTATGTGGAAACATAGGAACTCTTACATATTTGGGGAAAAATCATATAACCCACAAAAACTGATCTCCAATATTAGAGAGGACATTTTCCAGACAAATTTCTTAAACCCTATCTGCAATAATCATAGGTTTGATATAGAATGGATTCAGTTAGGATTGATGCCAAATATTCTGAAACAAAAAAAGCCACAAATAACCAAAGTTGCATGGAAGAACCCAACTCTGAACTATAAAATTAACGTAGACGCTGCTTTGGTAAATAACAGTAACACTTGTGGTATAGGGATAACCATCAGAAATAGAGAAGGGACATTGATTAAAGCAAAGACCGTTAGAGCTGTAGCCACATCAAGTTTACATGCTGAAATCTTAGCTATTTGTAGGGGAATGAAATTTGGAATTAGCATTCTATGCAGTACCTTCACCATTGAAACCGATTGCTTGAATGCCATGAATTCTATATCTAACCCTATCACGACTCCATGGACTCTCTTCAAACTTTACTCAATCATTCATGAAAAATATTATCCATTCAGTATATCTCATACCTAAAGACAAGGCAATAGACCTGCAGATAGACTTGCAAAAATGGCTTTAGAAATTCAACCAATTACTGCAATTTTTAACTTTAATGAACTTAATTCAGAAATCAAAGGATTGTTGTTACTTAATCAAAAAGGCATCGCTTCAATACGTGTTGGAGTAAATGAATAGATTTTATTTTACAGATGCTACTCATTTTTTGTCTTTCCTTATTGCAACAAATACAAAGTGGGAGAAATGGAGACAACCCATGAAAGGATCACACAAAGCCTACAAAGAGTCATCTAAAGTGAAATTTCTACACCACCACAAAAGCTCTTTGGAAAGCTCCTCTGGAATGTGGGTTATCTTGGACCACCAGCACAATTCAAATCAAAATAATTCAGCAGCCCCAATCCATGTAAGATCTATTTTCACTTTACTTGGTTTTGCAACACTACAGATTTCACTTCCTCCTTCATCACTTGCTCTATTCTCAACTCTTCATTGATGCAACAAACTCCATAGATTTGCAATCCTATTTTGTTATGAGTCACTCTATTTGGATCAACTTTTGTACACCATAGATCATAAGGTTATCCTCATAAATGAATTTTTTAGGTTGATAATCTTAAAACTTTTAGAATGTAATAAAGTTTCTTCCACATTAATTTCCTCTTTGATTACTAGTCCGACCAACATTATGTTAACACAGGGGTGGGGACATATTAGTTGGAACACTAGAAATCTTAAGAGGAAAATAAACTTCTTCTTGTAATTTAATTTTTACTAAGGTTTAGGGTGCCTATAAATCCCCTACATCTCCATGAGATGGTTCATTAAAAAAAAGTATCAACGTGTATAAAGTGTCAAAAAATTAACGTGCAAACACGATCAAAATTTAACATTAAAAACACACTTTTAGTGGAAAAATGCTTAAGAAAAAACATCACAATATTTGGTTGAAACATCAAGTCCTAAAAATGAAACATTAAGTTTGAAAGTAAAAACCCTCACATTTCGCGGAAATGATATAAAAAATTGATCCGCGAATTTCTCTGACCCTGATTCTTGACCAGCGAGATTCTTATGACTTGGAATCATTAATTTCCCCAATTTTTTATGCCCAACACCCCCCAAAAAGTGGTATTTGTACATATATCCCTCCATCCTCTCCCAAACTTTCTTAAATTATATTTGAAACTCCACCTCTAATTAAACTTCATAATATTGAACATTGATCGTTTGTCTCACTATGAGACGGTCTCACACGAGACTATGTATTTTAATTATTGATTGGTGATAGAGGAATGGAGTAGACATGATCTTGTGTTCATGGCTCTCAAGAAACTTGCCAAAACCCTAGGTCAGTGATCAAGATCTACATTGGTCAATGATATTATGATTAATTAAATAATAATATAAGTAATCTAAAAAATGAATGTAGAAACTAAACAAAAAATTGCTCACCTCTATTGGGGAACGACTTGTCGAACCTTCGTTGGTAGCCATGATTCCCGAAATTCATATAACTCAAATGAAATATTGATAGAAATTGGTATTATTTATAAAATATCACTGGTACCATGCGGTCTTAACCTTGGTTTACAGACACCGTTAGTTATAACGGCAGGGTGTGACCAAAGCCGCGGACAATTTACTCCGCGTATATTTTCCTCCTAATATATAAAATTACGAAAGAAGTCAAGTCACGGTCGACCTAACAAGACTAAAGGTCAAACCTTTGGATATGTATGTCAATTTAAGAAGCAAGTCGACTTACGATCAATTTAACAATACTAAAGGTCAAGCTTTGGCCATCTATGTCAATTCAAGAAAGAAGTCAACTAACGATCGACCTAACAAGACCAAATGTCGAACCTTTGGTCAATAATGTGAATTTACGAATAAATTCTAGCCATAGTTGACCTAACAAGTCTAAAGTTTGAACCTTTGGTCGTCTATGTAAATTTACGGAAGAATTCAAGCCACAATTAACCTAACAGGAATAACGGTCAAACATTTGGCATCTTTGTCATTCTAAGAAGGAAGTCAACCACCGATTGACCCAACAAGACTAAAGTTCAAACCTGTGGCCATCTATCTCACTTTAAGAAAGAAGTCAACCAACGATTGACCTAACAAGCCTAAAGTTCAAACCTTTGGTCATCTATTTAAATTTATGAAAAAGTAAAGCCACGGTCGACCTGGAAAGTCTAAAGGTTGAACCTTAGGCTATCTATGTGAATTTACAAAAGAAGTCAAGCATCTATGTCAATTTAAGAAAGAAGTCAACCAACGATCAACCTAACAAGACTAAAGATCGAACTTTTAGTCTATAATGTAAATTTACAAAAGAAGTCAAACCACGATTTACCTAACAAGTCCGATGGTCAAAACTTTAGTCTACAATGTAAATTTACAAAAGAAGTCAAGGAACAGTCGACCTTACAAGACTAAAGGTCAAACCTTTGGGCATCTATGTCAATTTAAGAAAGAAGTCAACCAACGATCGAGCTAGCAAGACTAAAGGTTGAACATTTAGTCTATAAACTTACGAAAGAAATCAAGCTACAGTCGACCTAATAATCAAACCTTTAGGCATGTACTTCAATTTAAGAATGAAGTCAATCCATGGTCAACCTAACAAGTATAAAGGTCGAACCTTTGGGCATCTAGCTAAATTTACTGAAGAAGTGAACCTGACAAGACTACTTGTGCGACAACCCAACATAAACTGCTTAAATAAAAAACCAACCTAAATGTCACCAACATCGACTTGAACAACCTTTTTAAGCAATATGATGTTGTTGGACCATCATGGGCCGGATGAAAACCCTGACAAAACGACATTGCCATCGACATTGGCGGAATCGACATGAAGCCAATATATTGCCGACTTTAGATTGAACAACATTATTGGGTCATATGAAATGGCTGGGCCTTCATGGGCTGCATAAAGACTCATATTTACTGATATCATAACTGATGTCGGCTACCTATCATTTATTTCCCAAAATTTTAGTGAGAAACGAAATTTTGAGCGCCTATATTTTTCATTAGCAGAAAACAAAATTTTGGGCTCCCCAAATCAGCTAAAATACCCATATTTCTATCCCCACTCATTTACAATCTAAAATTGTTCCATCTCTTATCTCTTTCAACTCTCTCACCTAAACCACATTCTCCGAACTTTTCATTCAAGCAATATTAGACAATTGGAATCAAGCTACTACAAGCACTGGAGAGTGGAACATATCCGGAAGAACAATGAGGTTGTATTCATCCATCACATGTTCAAATTGAATTCCTTTTGATTTATTTCTTAGTTTGATATGTATGAATGAAATATTGAACGATTTCATGAATTGATATGATTGTGTTAAATGTTATCTAGTGTATAGTGTAGATTTTATCAAAATGATGTTATGTATTACCAATGATAAGTATTAGGCATAATTAAGGTTGATTCTATGAAAGAATGTCATATTTGCAAAAACATTGTATGAGTATCCAACGTCGGTCAATCGGTTGGTTAATGCGATAGCAAAAATATGCCCGACCGACGTCGCATGTATGCAGATGAATTCACGTTCTATCGCTTTAGATGGTCAATTCATGCTATGTCTAAAAATTAATGAATATTGTTACATGACTAATCAAAGAAGACGCCAAAATTAAGTTTTGCTGAACCACCTCAAATCGAATGAGGACAATAATGGTAATTTTTACTTTCACAAAATATTGTTCTTATATAAGTATGATTAATTGGAGTATACTTCATTTGTGTAAACCTCATTTCTAACACAAACTATGGTTTGTGTACAATTGTGGTGACAGAAAAAGGAGAATTGTCAATAGACTTTCGATGTATAAATAGATGGACTTGTAATTTATAGAGATTCTGATAAGGAGATTGAATACCATTAATAGTTTGTATCACGGTTTTGTATTTTAAACAAATAGTTTTTATTGTAAGATTTTAATATGTTATTGAAGTGGTAGTTGTGTCAAGTGCTTCTATTTCATATGAATTGCACATCAAATAAATAGTGTGACGTTTTAGCAATATTTGTGGCATAGAATATTAAATAACCATGCAATCGAGTCTAAAATAGGATAATATGTATACACTACTGATGTCGATGAGCTTAATCACTGATATCGTACATGCCAACACCGTATGTTCATTCGATCAACGTCGTTTATTTCATGGAATACTGAAGTCATCCATGCCACTGCCCGACATTGCCGATGACAATAACCAACCTCGGTCATGCATTCAAGTTTCCAGACCAAAGTGTATTCATAAAAAGTGATGTTGCTTGTGCATTTCATCATACTGGAGTCGGTCTTAATCATCATCGTCGGTCATAACATAAACCAACCGACGATAACCACTGCCCGACATCGGTTTTTTATGGAAAAAATGAAGTAAAAGTTATTTAACCGAAACTAGAACTGACTGTAGTGCAGTAAAAAGTTAATTAACCTCAATTTTGAACTGCAGTAAAAAGTTGACTTTTTTTCCGCCACTATTTACCTTAGTTTTTTTGGACAAAAATTCAAGGTAAAAAATCCCCCTAGAACTGAGGTAAAAAGTCCCGTTTCTTGTAGTAACATGTTTAACAAGTGCTCTCAAGCATAAATCTAGCCAAATCTACAATAACCCTAAACAATAAATAGATTAAAGAAGCTAGACATAGTGAAATAAATGAAAAGAGAAAGAAAAGTACAATCTAAAACCCAGAAGTTTGGCCCCTTTATCCATTGGATAAAAGTGTGCTTTTATAGGTGGGAAGAGAGAAAAATTAAAGTCAGTTCTTAAAAACCCTAATCAACCTGATGGCACGAACCATGCTCAAGTTCCTAGTACGGTCCTTGTAGATTTCCACGGCCTGTTCCCTGGAGCTTGTGTCTTAGGTGATGATCCGTGCTGATGAACACAGACCTTGTAAATTTACAAAGTTATGTTCGAGCCTTTGCATTTTTGAATTGAACGGAACCTGTAGATTTACACGGTTCATTATCTGGGCTTATGTATTGGCCTTGATTGAGCTTCTGAACAACAGGATCAGTGTCATTTGCCTTTGCCTTGCCATGTGCTTCAAATCTTGCATTTTTTTCTTCTATTCTTCTCTCCTAATCAACGCAACCTTCTACCACTAGATAAGTGGCCTTTATTCTACTACCAACCTTGTGGATGGCCTTCAATGTACTTCCATTCTTGTCAATGGCCTTTTCAAATGATCGATCTCCAATAAGCACACAAATTATCTTGAATACGACCAAATCATAGAGGCAAACACACTAAATGCTTAAAATATAGGGAAATTAAGGTGATTAACCCATAAAGTGATTCTAACCCGTGCTCGGTAAAACATATATACTATCTAACCATTATCAAAACATGATTAAAAAAATGGGTATCAAATGTGTAAAAGGATAACAAATTACCATCTCATAAAATCCCCCACACTTAAACCCTTACTGGTCCTCGAGTTAACAAGAACATGCAAAGAGCTAAGCATTAAACTAACATGCAAAGGTTTTCCCAAAA